>CM041210.1:8582382-8791530 GCA_023065735.1 Coffea humblotiana | reverse complement strand
CTACTCGCATGACTAGGATTGAAGTTGAGAAAGATATAGAGTGGATATAATATTTGTGAGTTGAGATGGTGACTCTATAACTTAAAACATTTCTTTTTATTAATGCACATAGGATCAAGAAAGTTGAAATAACTTTGATCAAGATCGTTGCTCACATAAAACATCTTATTTCCAGCTTTTATGGAAGATAGAAAAATATGTTATTCCAATTCTAGACCATAATTGTAACGCATATATCATTTCTAGACCATATTTGAAGGTACAAGTGCACCTTTTACATACTAGTACCTCAGCTGGGGAGATGTATGCACGCCAGCAGTACATCATTCAAGCATAAACTGAAAACCACACCATATATAGACACTAAAATCATTGATCCAAATTTGATCGAGAGCAGTGTTTTAAAAGGCGAAATCATTATATGGGGTGTATTTTCTCCGCCTGGACGGGGTGTAAATCCTAAGGCACGGGCGTAAGCTCCACAATTTTTTTTTTTAGTTTTTAAGAAATAAAAATAAAAAATACTTGTAATATTATAAAAAAAAGGTTATTATCACTTTATCGTTTTAAACTATATCACTCCGATTAGTTTATCGTCTAATGTTATCTTTTAGTCACTTCATCCCATAAGTAATTCAACTCTACATGCTAATAAATTTTGGACAAAAATACCCTTTTTTAAATAGCATTACTACATTATTCTTATCACTTCATCCCTTAAAATTATAGTAATATAATCGCTTTACTGTCTAACATTATTTTCTAGATATTTTACCCTACCGTTAATTTAAAAAGCATGTTCAAGAAATTTGAAATATATTTACCTTTTTCTATATATAATTAAAAATAAAAATTTTGGAATATTTATTCTTCCTTTTTTTTACTCTAAGATTTCAAAAACATTAAGGGTCCGTTTGGTTGGATTGAAAATATTTTCCTAGAAAAAATATTTTCTATCGAAGTCATTTTCCTAGAAAATCACTTCCTTCCCCATAATTTTCCAGTGTTTGGTTATTAAGTGAAAATATTTTCCAAATTCCTTTTTTAATAATTTTTCGGTGTTTGGTTTGTCAGTCAAAAACCTTATTCATGGTACAGAATTAGAACCATTGGTACATAAAAGCAGCCTAATCAAGCCTAGAGTGACTCAAATCCCTGCTTTAAATGTTGTCGGCCTCAATTGGATAAAAAATCTGGAACAATTCAATACATAAAGAGGCAAATATATGCCAAAATATAAAATATTGCTCAACAAAAACGAAAATCACATCTCCAAATGGAAAATGGTCCCAAAAATATCAGTTGCCCAGGTAGTAAATCATGGTTACATCATTAATAGCACTGAAGATTATGTCCTTAATAGCAGAGATCTTCTGATCTGTGACCAATACCTGTGCATTCTCAAGCTCAACAATTAGTTTCTCAGGATTGGTAACAAATTGTGGAGAGATGTATCCCCTATCAATCTGCATGTCAAAAAGAATAATGACCAAGTCATATTTAAATCACAATTATCAAGTAAACAAAACGCAAAGCAGGGGAAAAAGATTTGCATATCAAGACTTGGGAAAAGCATGGGGAAGCAGCTCGAACAGACCTCCATTCCTTCCTCCACATCGACTGTAGTCTCAAAGGAAGAGGATGACTCAATGGACAAGACGCCATCAGGTCCAACCTTGTCAATTGCATCAGCAACCAGGATTCCAATAGTTTCATCATTTCCAGCAGAGATAGCAGCAATGGCTGCATATAGAGGAAGAAATACATCAATACGAATTTCTCTGGTGACATCAAACTAGGAACTAAATGGACAATACATTTGGATCCACATCATAAGAGCCAAAAAATATACCTTTGATATCTTCACGACCTTTAACCGGCCTGGCCTTTTTCTCTAGCTCACCAATCAAACCTTGTACAGTGGTTTTTGGGAGCTCAGTGGTTTTTGGGCATGAAGAATGAGAATCATGGGACGATAACTTCACTCATCCATGGTTATAACAGGCAATGATAAATTTTTAGGATTTTTATCTCTGCAGAGCACTCCCTGCAACTGTATTAGCATATAGATACAGGGGCTGCGAAGACGTGAACGTATCAAAGAGTGGCAGAAATAATTAGACACGATACAAAACGAACAAAAACATTTAATAGCTCCAATGCCTCTCACGCAAACAGCTTTTCAGTACCGATAGTTAATATTTGGATGCCAGTACAACCTTAAATAATACAAAACCATGACAGAACGGGATGACCATATTCAATATTACAGTTGAGACGAGATTTTACAAGAGAGAAATCTCAAATGTTAAAAAGTTACAGCTCAACTGAGCTTGAAAGTGCCCTGCGAGTACATAACATAAACCTCCACTAGCAAGAAACTGCTGACTGAGAGTTTCATTTCAAGGCAGATATCTAGTTTAATAGATACAATTCAGAAAGATCTGTATTCAAGTTCAAAATTCTTCGATCAACTGAGTTCCTAGCTAACTAACTTACCTCCTTTCGTCAGTCTATTTGTGCAAATAAACTAGCCTACTGGGACTAAGAAGCTACTAACCAGTTTCATGTCTTAAATATCCATCTTGAGTACAATATTGTTGACATTGCTCTCCTGTGATTTTTCCAGCGCAACAACCTTAGCCCGATAAGCTGCTGCTGCAGCCATTGTCCTTGCCCTCTCTCCTTGAGGAAGTTCACATGCTTCGCTGAGAGAATCCAATCTCAACTCAGCAGGTGGAATGAAACACTCTCCCGACAGACCAGGAACATTAAAGGCTACTTCCTCGATGGTCCATGCTCCTTCCATCCTAGTTTTGGTATGACTCATTGCTGTAACCACTGATCGCCCAGAGTGAGCAATCATGATCCCCTCAACAGGCTCACCAGATTGTAAGAAAAACACTACCCTACCCTACCCGGATTCTGATTCCAAGAATCATAAAACCCCCAAAACTCAGCAGCCAAATTAATTCATTAGCATCAATCAAATCAGATTTAACCCTAATCAGGTAAGAACAAACTAAAACAAAAGCAACCCACAAAAATTCATTCAAATCCAACTTCGAAAGGAAACAAACGAAATTTGTGTGCAATTGTATATACAGACGCAGTGAAGGTGTTTGTGCGTGAAGAAGAGAAACTGAGAGTTAAAAAAACCTGCCGAATGAAGATGACTAGTGAGTTTATAGATTATGTAGTGGTAGCCGCCGAGACAGTGTCGCCGGAGGAGGTGATCGCCACTGAGGACTGACGCCGGAGGAAGCGGGAATGGGGGGTTCTTCAGGAATGAAAGGAAAAAAAAATGACAGAGAGATAGAGAGACAGAGACAGAGACAGAGAGAGAGATGCCGGAGTAGTTGAATGAAAGGTATTGTCCTTGCGAGGCTGTGAAAAGAAGGCTGAGGAAAATAACTTCACAATAAAGGCTAAGGAAGTTATTTTCCTCCCGTGGATGCAACTTATTTTCTGTCAGAAAGTAATTTCCCCAATTATTTGGTTACCAAACACTGGAAAATGTGGAAAATGTTTTCCAGAAAACATTTTCCATCCAAACAAACAGACCCTAAAATAAAACGATTTTCTTAAATTTATTTTTTACACTTATTAATACCAGGAAAAGAAAAGGAGATAGGGAAAGAAGGAGACATAAAATTGGATTTTGTAAAGAAATAAAATAAGGAAGAATCTAATATTATCGTATTTCTTTAATATCCATGGGATTAGGATTGGAATTGAGGAGTAAACAGTTAAATAAAGTAATTTTAAAATAATAAAAATATTGAAGTCTTTCTTATTTGTATTAAAAAAAAAGAATTGGACTCTCTCTCTCCCCTTCACCTATTTTTCTTTTTTTTCAATATTAATAAGATTGCCAAGAAGAAAAAGATTAATGTTTTGACTTTTTTTTTATACTAAAAAGGAGAAGAGTCGCTCTAAATTTTTTATTGTTTTTACTATATAAAAAGGAGGGTACTATCTTCTAAAACTTTTTAACTTCTTAAGTTGGTTTAATGGTGGGATAAATTGGCTAACAAATAACTCTGGTGGGTGAATAATAATAAAATTGTAGTTTATGTGGGTAAAGTGATAATAATTTTAAAACATGTCTTATCATTTAGATTAATAAACTTCATTAAATTTGACAGTTAGTTTTGAGGGTAAAATGACTAAAAAATAATGTTAAGAAGAAAATTGATAGTGACACCAAACGTTAAAGGGTAAAGTGATAATAACCCTTAAATAATATTGTAAAGCCATAATGTTTAGGCTATAAAGTAAATTATTTAGTTCAATTAATGGATGTTGGAGAGCAAATATGAAACTTTGAAATAATTTTTGTGGGAAAATGGTCAATTTTGTCTCTAAAAATTTTTATTAGCACCGATTTAGTCCTTAACTTTAATTCCTAACCAATTTGATATGTAAAATTATTTTGGAGTTCAATTAAGGATCTTCGTGACAGCACCACTGCCTAAAATCGATTTGGCTCCTAATTAACCAGCTAAACATGGGTATTTTTGGAATATCACTCATGAGATAGTAATGAATCAAGGAAATTATGTAAAAATCGCAAGAGCAAAACTTTTAAAAGGTTTTATCTATTGATTTTTTACACGATTTGAAAGAGTTATCTGGTGATCTCTTTTACGATTTACTTGTTGTATTATAGTCTTGTGAGTGACATTCTCTTAATACCCCTATTTAGTTAATAAATTAGGAGCCAAATCAATTTTAGGTAGTGATTTGAAACTAAAAAATAAATTTAAGTGTCAAATTGGCCATAAATAAAAGTTAGGGATTAAATAGACACTAACAAAAAATTTTATAGACGTGATTGACAATATTTCCATAATTTATTAATCAATCATAATTTGGAAAAGACAAAACAGCAATATGGCGGTTCTGCACAAAATGGGGAAAATTTTGAAAATGAAAAAAATGGATCGGTTTATGAGCAAAACATATCACAGAGCGTCCCTAATCTCTTGCGCATAGTCCCTTTTCCTTCTCATGCCGTTTCCTTTCTTATCCACTTTCTCCTCTTCTTCTCCCAACCTTACTCTGCAATTCATTTCCTCTTTGCTTATTCGCTGCTGGTTGGGAGAATATTGCGGGGACTCAAAACAACAGAGATTTTTGCTTTGCTTTGGATCTGCTAGTTACTATTTTTTATGTACAGGTTGTGTTTGCTTTTGTTATAGTTTATGATTACTTTTCCTTGTAATTTTAGTTGTGCATAGGCCGTAAACATCTCTTGAGAGTGCTTCATTGATGATCAATAAAAAGTAATGAGCTTACCAAAAAAAAAACCACATAGAGATGAGCGATTTAAACTTGAAATGAATCAACCGGTTTGATTGGTTGAACTGGAAACTTAATAATTGTCTAGTCCAAGTGGATGTAGGCCGGGACAGGATCAGGAGTTTTGTCTAAGTTGGGCAAACAGGTACATGATACTACAAGCATTAAAATAGAAACCGTTAAAGAGAGAAAGACGTTAGACAGTAATTGTGAGATTTTTGGTTTGACCCTCAAGTCTATAACTTATATGGTTTGGAGTCAACCCTTGGACTTATGAGTTTTTTTAAGTTTTTCTAAATTTGAAAACTAATAATGGTGCAACTTTTTATTGAAACCATTTTTTAATATATATCAAATTGTTTTTCACAAAAAAAATCTTTCAAACAAAGATTATCCTAGATTATAGAATAAGGAGAAAATATTGATCAATTCAATATGTTCCAAGGAAAAAAAAAACCTTTAGGTCAAAAGTTAGATTATAGTGACACAACATTGAAATGAAATTTGTCCTTTCACCAAATTACGTCTCACGTAATTTGTGGTGGGATTGAACCATCATCGAAATTTTTTATAGTTATTTTTTCAATCCAATATACATTTTTTTAATGTTAAATTATATTACACATTTTTCTAATGTAAAATTTCAATTTGGCTAGTGTTATTTTTTTAGAAAAATATAACTAGGTGTTAGCCTTTTTTTAGAAATGTATACTTAATTATGGAACATATTAAAATGTAAGGAGTGCAATTATTGTTATTGCATATATGTATAAACTCATCAAGTGCAATTCAAGAAGGTGCACTTGAGTTGGGTCATCACGTAAAACACAGTCTTATCCGTATTCTTAAAAAGAAGCAAAAATATGTTATTCTGTTTTTAATCGAATATTTTATGCAAATATCACTTTTATTGATACTCAAAAGGTTACGGAAGAGGCAAGACTATTGTGACATGGTCATGGTTGCAGTTTAGTATAGCCATAAATACATGGAAGATCAGGTAATCTTATAGAAGTAATTCAGAAATCTAAGTATTAATCATACAGTGCATATGGTGTTATCCAATGATGAACTTGAGTTTTGCGCCATCTTATAATATATTTTAATACGTGTTAAAATTTGACAAGGACCAATGTGGAACACGTTTTTACACATCGGTGATTTGGTCAATCCTCAAATTAAATATTAATTAGCTTGGCCTGTAAATTAAATATTCATATACTCAATCTTCATTTCCCGTTTTTAAACAAAACGTACAGTTCTACCAGCACTACAAAGCTACAGCTCTTCAAATTGGTATATAGCTATAACACCTGTCATTACCTTAAATGCATTAAATTCTTTATTAATAATTGCAATAGCACTATGGATCATTTTACATTTCACCATTAATAGAAACCATTAATATAAATAATAAAGGAAAAAACTCACTAAAACTGTTGGGTCTGGTCCCGGGAAATTGACCAATGAGAATAATAGAGTTCTTGTCAACTCAATAATGATAATAATAAAGCAAATAAATTAAATAGAGAAACACAGAAATTTACGTGGTTCGGTCCAATTGACCTACATCCACGGACCAATGGATAGCAGATTTACTATGACAAAAAGAGAGTATAAAAGAGAGAGTACAAAACCCTAGGAAATGATTTCCAGGTCCAAAAGACACCTAAAACTGAAAACACAAAAGAGACTAAATAGCACTAAATGCTTAATGGCCCTAATAAGTATATATTTTTTGTGTTTCAAGAGTGTTTTATTAGTTAGTTTTGGTGTGTTTTAACTACTTTTATAGCTAATTAATTAAGTTTCTAATGAAAATATGCATTTTATGGTTTAAGTGGTAAAAATTGCATTTCTATGGATTTTTATGGTGAAAACTTCATGTTTTTGTAGGTTTAATGATTTAATCATCAAATGGCATGAATTGAAAAGATAATTGGATGATTATTGATGATTTCAAGTAGTTTAAAGAAGACATGAAATGCAAAAGAGGAAATGCAATCAAGAATAAAAGGAAGTAAGTTTCACAACTTTGACATATTGTGGTATTTCAGAAATATCTTGAGCTACAATGACTAGATTGAGGTGATTCTTAAACCATTTTGAAGATAAGAGATAGATCTACATTTGGTATGAAGACATCGAAGTCCAGTTCAATCGTTTTCATTGTCAAAATGTCGAAATACAGAAGTGCAACTCTGTGGTCGAAAGCTGAAACAGAGCTCTGACCAATTGATGGTATTTCAGTTATATCTCAGTCTACAGAGCTCAAAATGGGATGATTCTTGAGGCATTGGAAAGTTAGCGCAAAGGGCTACAACTTTTGTGTTTTTTTACAAGAGCTAGTAGTTGAAATGGTGCCAAATGCACAGAAGTGATAACGCGACTTCATGAATACGTGGCTTGAAGTCGCATATTCTCACCTTATTTCTGTAACTTGCTCATCAACTTGCCTTACTTTCACACAACTTTTTCAACTCAATTCTAGCTATCAATTCCGGCTATATCTGATCAAGAAAAGGTTAGAAAGTTGGAAATACAACTCATGAGAGTTTCAAGAGTAAAAATGACAACTAGAAACAACTCATTTGGCTCTTGAATCCTTTATAAATAGAGGCCTTTGGAGAACATTTTCATAACTTTGGAAGGCTAGAGAAACTCACAAAAAATGTAGCTTTCACTAGAGTTTCCTTAGTTCATTAGTTAGGGTAGTATAGAGTAGTTAATGTAGTTTTTCCTTCTTGTATTTGTAGTTAGATTTGGATGAAGATTTGAAGAGCAAAGATGGAGAGTTAGAGCTCATATGACAATGTTGACTTCTCTCCTTTCACTTTCTCTTTTGTATTTGAGTTCATGTTTAACTATAATACAAGTTTGGCTTTGTTTTTCTTCATGTTTTGCTAAAGTTTATGCCTAGAGTTATGGATGAACTTGCTATATCTTGTTAGTGAAGTTTATTTGGTTATTTGATGATATTATTTTGAACAAGTTATTTATCACTTTTGCTTATGTAATCATGACTAACCGGCCATTAGTTGTGATTATCTAAAGGAGTTAAGTTTGCAATGAGAATTGGAATTTAACACTAGTTCAAGAAAATGATAAACCTAAGGAGTTCACTCACGAGAGTATAGGTGCACATTTGTAGCTTAAGTGACTTGTTTCATGTAATTTTATAGAAGAAATGAACTTGTAATTAATTTCATAACCACGAGAGTAGGGATGGTTTAGCTACAAGTATAGTTGATTCACTATAAGAGTAGGTTTCACATATATTAGGAAATTACGCCATAACTAGCCAAGATAATAACATACAAGTGACCGGTAATGTCATTTGCAAGAGGAGTAAGCAATTCCATATCTCTAGGAGGTTTCTAGTGTAATTTTCATTACTTTTATGTTTATGGTAGTCTAAATAATAAAGGAGTTCGAAAAACACCAGTAATTGAAAATCTTCCCTGTGGGATCAACCCTTAATACCTTATACTCACTTTCGATTCGTATACTTGTGATAAATCATGTGTGGGGTATTTAGGATTTATAAATATAAAACTTGATTGTGGATGAACTAATTGTTATATATATACCCCGCGCACGTCAGGCCCAAAGGCCCATGACTTGCTTTTTTGGTTTGATGCCAAACCAAAACTCCTCTCAAACAGGTGTGGGCCCCCAAAACTTTCTTGGACTGGTGCATATGACACTTGGACTGGTGTCCTGAGCACAATGAAACTCACTTAAGTCCATTATATTTATAACTACCACAATGAGAGATTTCTTTGTTAAACTTCCAATATGGGATAGAAAGACGCACTTAACAAATCTCTACCTTGGCGTGTATCCAACATTGGTAAATAACCAACGAACAGCAAACAAGCTCCACCTTCTCCATAAAAGTTCTAACGGATCTCAACGAACCACAAAAGTCCTAACAAACCACAACGAGCCACCAACGAACCAAGATGCAAAAGGCTCAACAGGTCCCAACAGACCAAATCTCATAAAAGGTTCAACAGATTCCAACGGGTTAAAAACCACCAACATAATAATCTTTCTCCACTTTCTTCTCAAAACTCTAAACCAGTTCCAATGGGCCAAATAATTTATCTTCAAAACCCAATTGAACTCTAACGAAATTTTTTTTTTCACTCTCTATAGCCCCCAAAAACTTATTATTGTCATCAAGAATCCAAAATCTGACCTGACCCAAAACCTGAAGTTGAATCTGGAACCTGAAACTTTGATACCAGTTTGTTAGGTCTAGTCCTAGGAAATTGACCAACGAGAATAATAGAGTTCTTGCCAACTGAATAATAACAATAATAAAACAAATAAATTAAACAGAGAAACACAAAAAATTACATGGTTCGGTCCAATTGATCTACAACCATGGGCGAAGGGGTAGTAGATTTACTATAACGAAAAGAAAGTACAAAAGAGAGAGTACAAAACCCTAAAAAATAATTTTCAACTCCAAAAGGCACCTAAAACTGAAAACACAAAAGAGTTTAAATAGCACTAAATACTTAATGGCCCAAAGGCCCATGACTTGCTCTTTTGGTTTGATGCCAAACCAAAAATCCTCTCAGACTGGGGTGTGGGCCCCCAAAACTCTCTTGGACTGGTGCGTATGGCACTTGAGCTGGTGCTCTGAGCATAATTAAACTCACTTAAGTCCATTATATTATAACTATCACAAGGAGAGATTTCTTTATTAAACTTCCGATGTGGGATACAAAGACGCACTTAACAAATCTCCATATTGGCGTGTATCCAACATCGGCAAATAACCGATGAATAGCAAACAAGATCTACCTTCTCCATAAAAGTTCCAACAGATCTCAACAAACCACAAAAGTCCCAACAAACCACAATGAACCATCAACAAACTAAGATGCAAAAGGCTCAACAGGTCCCAACGCGCCAAATCTCACAAAAGATTCAACAGATTCCAACAGGTTAAAAACCATCAACATAGTAATCTTGCTCTACCTTCTTCTCAAAACCCTTAACGAGTTCCAATGGGCCAAATAATTTATCTTCAAAACCCAATTGAACTCCAACGAATTTTTTTTTCTTCACTCTTTGTAGCACCCAAAAACTTGTTATTGTCATCAAGAATATAAAATCTGACCTGACCCAAAACCTGAAGTTGAATCTGGAACCTGAAGCTCTAATACCGGTTTGTTAGGTCTGGTCCTAGGAAATTGACCAACGAGAATAATAGAGTTCTTGCCAAAAATACAGTGAATCAGAAATGTAAGTATTAAATAATACAATGAATTTGGTGTTATCCAGTGTCATGGTCAGAGCTGCTACTATGATGAATTTGAATTTTGCGCCATCTTATAATTATTTTAATACGTGTGAAAATTTGACAAGGACCAATGTGGAACACGTTTTTACACATCGGTGATTAGGTCAATCCTCAAATTAAATATTAATTAGCTTGGCCTATAAATTAAATAGTCATATACTCAATCTTCAATCCACATTTTTAAACAAAACGTACAGTTCTACCAACACTACAAAGCTACAGCTCTTCAAATTGGTATATAACTATAACACCTGTCATTACCTTAAATGCATTAAACTTTTTTTTAATAATTGCAATAGCACTATGGATCATTTTACATTCCACCATTAATAGAAACCATTAATAGAAATAATAAAGGAAAAAACACACTAAAACTAATAAAAAATTCATAGAATGATGCAAAGGGGAACAATAAATTATTCAGGAAGATAAAAAATTTAATTCAAATGGCATAAATGAGAACAACATTCATGTCATCCAAATTCAACCAAAAGACGAAAACATTGATATTGTTACAAAACAAAAGTACTTTTGTGATAAAGGATACTTTGTTACTTTCACATTTGTGTTGGTTAGGTTTCAAAAAATATAAAAATATAAATGTTTAATATCACGTTTTTTTATCTCAATTTCATTAGTTTTTAAAACTTTTGAGAAGAAAAGGAAAATCGAAAAGCATCATATTAATGTGGAAAGCACCTACTCTGTTACTAGTATGTGTGTGTGTATATATTTGTTATACATATATATATATATATATATATTATGTGCATGTATGTATGTATATGTGTGTATCCTACATATGTCAAGTGCCTAAAGCGTTTAGCTACAGTGATATCAAGAGAGAGTGTTGGACCAAAAGGAAAAATAAGCATATTTTTAAAACTGAAAGGGGAGGAAAGTCCTTTTTTCATTAATATTAACCGTAAGATGTTATTTTCTTCTTAATTTCTTGAATGATTTTCTGTTGAATTTCACAATCTCTAATTCATTGAATGTTAAACAAAATATGGGGATAAGTATTAAAATCCAACAGCATGTAGATCTATTAATTTTGTTGCCACATTTTAAAGAGCAGATGATTCTTTGCTCATATCTATGCATTTTAAACTTATTTGACACAGGGTAGGATACACGCTGTTTAGAGATGTCCAAATGAATGGTTGTAGAAAGCAGAAACTCTCATCTTTGAACTCTAACTTTTGAGTTACAAGTCTTCTCCCAACATATCAACTCATCTTTCATTTCCTTTCCAGATTTGGATTCATTTTAAGTAATACTTAACTAATAAGATTTTATAACTAGTCATGAATATAGGCACCTAATTGACATACAAAACTCAGCGATTGGAACCTGCTTCCAAGCAATCGAGAAAAACACAGACGGCTGTTTTTATTTATTCAATGGTGCATTTTTGTTCGTATAAGTGCACCTTTGACATTCTAGTACAATGGCACAAACTCAAACACACAGCGGATGTTTTATTTAACGGTGCATTTTTGTTGTTAGAACTGCACCTTACATACTAGTACAACAGCTGGAGATGTATGCATGCCAGCAGTACATCATCCATGCAGAAACTGAAAACCACACCAAAGACACTAGAAAATTAGAGTACTTAAAGTCGTTGATCCTCAGTTGATCAACAGCAGTGCTTGCCTTATTTCTTGTGCCAGATGAGTTTGGTTTCACTTGGGGTCTCAAGCACAAGTGCTTTGTGCAGATATGTGGCGCCCTCGTAATCCTGAGTTTCAATGATAAGTGCGTAGTAATAACCTCCATCACCGCTCCACGTGAATCCGCCAACCACGGCGACGAAAAGCAGCTGGCCGTGGTGACATTGTTCCACTACAAATTGTCCGATCTGGATCACGTGAGGGTCAGCCGGTTTCACTGGTTCTAGTTCACTGATGTCGTTCTGTAAACCCCAAACACATTTTTCAGTAACAAAACCCAAAACAATTGAGTTCCCAAAATCAATTAGAATCCTTTCGAATAAACAACAACCAGAAAACTAAATCCGACCAATTAATAAGAAATTGTATCACTCAGAAGAAGCTTAATCAGACAATTCATGATGAGACCAATTAATGAGTGTAGACAACTAGAAAACATAAAATATTGCTTAAGAAAATTCAAGAATGTTAATGTTACTGTAATTTGCAAGTCCTTACACTCTTCCAAACGTTTCTGTACAAGTTGTTTATGAGTTGATTCTCAAAACCACACACAAACTTGAAAAAGAAAGAAATCTATGTCTAGCTAGGCATACAATCACTATTCACCTTTCCAGTGCCAATAGCAGATTTGGCTGCGGCCATTTTTTCCTTAAAGAGCTAGCTAGCTAATTAATAAGGATGAAAATCGATACTTGTAACTGGTTACTGTTGAAAACTCGGTATAGTTGAGATCCAGACTCCTTGTATTTATAGGCCTAAAAATGTGGTAATGCATCCCATAAATTAATTTGTGGTAATGAAGGACCTAATCACCAAAATCTTGGCCCACCAGCATGGAACATGTTTTTACACGTCCGTGATGAGGTCAGTGTGAAAATATACGCCGACATCACCCAATTACTATAGCAAGGCCTGTTTTTTTATGTTATTGTTTTGTCATCATTCAAACCGTTGGCTTCATACCACTATGCCGAGTTGGTAAGTGACTAAGATTTCCCCTGCTATCATGTTGAGAATTCGAATTTTGAGACTGATAATTGTGAGCGGAAAGGGTTATAGAAAGGGGAGGAGAGTTAAAAAGAAAAAAAAATACTTTTGGCTTGAATCTACTAATTCCAGTCAAGTAATAATTTATATTTTTGTATTTCTTTCAGGATTTGATGTATCTCTGGGTGAGTTGATGTAAAAGAAGAGGATTTACAATTACACGAAAAGATACATTGATCTTGAAAGAACTATATGAACCAAAAGAATAAAAACCCGGAATAATATACTTGCCATTTATGACCACATTTTGTGTTTTAGAGTTTTTTCCTATTCACTCTACGAACTTATCGATTCAACTCTTATAGATATCGAGTCTCAACCTAAATTAGTTTACTATTCAAGAAAGTTCATACAAATGCATCTAATGTCATTGCGGTGGATGATAAATGATATACGATCCCATTTTAGAAAGATTGTTATATTACTTCTTAAAAGTAGTTTCAGTAGACGAAGGAATTGACAAGAAATGTGTAGCAGTCCATTGAAGTTTGTTTGTCTTTGGCAACATGATCCGATGATGTGTTTGAGTAAGAAAATTGAACACCTGATGCTGATTCCAAAGAAACGTACATTTTGCCACTACATTTAGTGAAAGTCGAAATTCTCATAGCTGGTGGTATTCATTTTTCTCTCAATTGCAATAGTTAATTAGTTTGTACACAAATCATAAATTCTTGAAACCCCACATAATAAATAATAAACTGGCAAATAAATCTTTCCGGGGTCCTTGCTGCTGATCTTGTTTGATTTTTCCTTATTTTTGTTAGCTTTAAGTGGTGACTTCTTTGTTCCAAAACTTCCCCTGTGTTGACCACATGTGGTGGTGATGTCACTAATTCCACATACAGCTTCGCGCCAGAAATGAGGTGCTGAATAGACACAATTATCAAATTATTAGATATTCAATAGATGCAATTTAAATAATAAAAGATATGTACACTCACTAAAGGATTTTACGAGTTTACTCAAAAGAAATTAAATACTTAGGCAGGCCTGGAATACAGAATCATTAGCAGACTTGATTGTGGATAAAGTTCAGATTATGATAAATGGATGGAGGAATGTACTGGGGAAGAGGATTTGAGAACTCAGTTTAGAGTGGAAAACCTATCAGCAGAATTTTAGCCTTCCTGAAGCACTTTTGAACTTGAAGTCATCAGTATGGTTCACAGTCACGATTGTTCCACATCCGTCGTGGCATATCGGTTGGATATCAGGTGATACATATATTATAGCACATAAAAATTTACTAAAAATCTGAAAATTTATTAAAAATAGAAAATACCATAAAAGGCATAATTTGAATAAATATCCAAGTCCACTCAGAGTCGACTCAGATATTTTGGTTGATTCCATGCATCACGGATTTGAATCAATTAATATCAGCCAAGCCAAAACAAGTCATCGTAGATATAAAATTATTGACGATTCGGGGATCGGTATCGTACCGGTCCTCTCTATTCCAGTTGTATCGGACTCGGCCGAGATGGCTAACCATTTTCATCAAATGAGTGCTGAGCAAGCTTTAGCCGAGATTTTTCAGCAGAAAACTACAAAAACTTCTAATTTGTTGTGTAATTAGTTGACGTTTTGTCTATTACAGATAATATGGATGTAGTTCTCAGCTTGTGTAAGCTTGCTGCTCTATTATTAAAAAGATCTGCCACCTAAAACAAGTATTCCTGTTAACAATTGCTTAAGCAGCTAATTTCATATTTCTTTCCCTTTTCTTTATATCAGATTTGTCTACATATGAAATTGGTCAGGAAATAAACCTTCCTGGCCTTGTAGTTGGGACTTGTCTGATAGAATTCCTTCAAAAAAAAGAAAACTTTTTGTTTTCTTTATATAGATGAAGATGAGGACAAAAGAACCTCCATTCTAGCATCTTTGATCAGTTACAGAACAAGAAAATATTGCTGCCTTTGATGTTAAGAAACAGTCCTCTAAGCGCAACACAAGGAAATTGTATACAGAATGCAATGTAACTGAAGAAAATATTTCAAGGATGAAATGTTACGACATATCAAACAGTGTATCTTTTAGGCTCTTCTGTTAAAGCAGGTCATCTCTGGAATTTTGCAAATGAGGCACTAACATCTATCTGGCTTTGCAAATTGGATATTGGATTGATACTACGAAACAATTGAGCATTAGTGAGGTAATCATAATCATACATTTCTCTAGAGTATACACAAATATCGATATTTACCATAGTTGAAAATCTCATTCAGACATTAACTATGTACCCCAAAATGTAAAGTGGTAGTACTTTTACCCTTCTCACAACATGCAAGTCACAACACCACAAATCATTACAAGACCAACACCACAAATCATTACAAGACCAGCCAATTTTCTTTAGTCCAATATGCTAGCCATCCCTGGAGTATTATCGGCTTTGAGTAGACACTGAAGCATCAAGTGCAAAAGACATCTTGAGATACAAATGCAGCCCATGCATCCTGCAACAGACAAGTGAGCATAATAATCATCAGCTAAATCGGTTACTAAAGATTGCACAATTTACTAAACCTGGAAAATATACTGCAATAATATATTCCTTAACTTCCATATTCTCAGTAAGATTGACTTCATATAAGAGAATAATGCAATAATCACAACCAAAATGGCAGTTCTGCTTCATCTTTCCTATTCTCATTGTTTTTTTACCATTACACTTAAGTCCAACAGTTATATGTATTTGGAAGTTTTAGTATTAATTGAGATATAAAACTCAAGTGGTTACCTAAGAAAAAGTTTTTATTAAGTTGAATGCAGATTTAGGCGCCAATGTCACATCAAGAAGCCCATTGGTGGCTCAGGTATGAACTTTCCTAAGCATATGATGGACTTGGAGCTTCAAGTAAAGAACCAAGAGCATAACATACCTGGAGGATGGGAAATGCCTTTTCTGCAACATATTTTTGGGGGAATGATGCTCCTCTTTGTTGCAATTTGTCAGGGTGCAGAATAAGTCTAGCTTTCTGATAAGCCTTCTTGACATGTGAAATTTCTATCAGATTTGTTAATGGTACTGCTAACCAGCCACTGTCAGGCCACAATATCTGAACTCATCAAGAAATGGCAGTTGAATCAGATAAATTCCATACACTTCAGCACATACAGAATATATGCCAATTCTACTAATTCTCTCTTACATGATGCAGAGTTGAGAGCAGCAATCGAATATCTGCTTCTTTTCCAGTAGACCACAACCTTATCTTTTCATTTAGTAGCTCCATTTCCATCTGCCATCAACATGGAAAGTAAGTAGTTATTAGCATACTTGGAAAAAAACTTAAGGATGCAACCTGCCCTTTAATAAAGATTCCATCATACACAATATATTATACAGTAATCTACTTATAGATTGAGAGAGGGTGAATCTAAAGTTCCAGCATGTTCAAGCTGATAGTTTTTTTTTTTTAATCTGACAACCATAGAAGCATGTTCCTTATGACACAAACATATGTACAGATTACAGCTGAGATTACAAGACTCAAAGGTGAGACTTTTCAATTTTGGGGTGACTATTGCAGTCCTTTTGCCATGAAAAGGAGTCCTGTGTAGTTAAAAATAAAATCAAAGGAGAGTGCAAGAAGTCCGGTTCTCACATAGATATTATCGTAGTGACTTGGCAAAGGAAAGTGGGCTCTGACATTCAGTAATCAAGTGGTCTGCTTGAGTAAATAGTTAAGTGTCCATAAATTGTTTGTGAAGAACTGTTACTGCAACATAAATTTCTTAAGGCTGCTAATTTCCTTGTGATAAACTAATAGGGGTGTTTCTCCTATGACTGTGATGATGAATGTCAATAACATAGTTAAGAATGCATCTTGGAACACAAACACATGTATAGATTGCACCTCACATTGCTAGACTCAAGTGTAAGACTTCCCACTTTCGTGGTGACTATAGCAGTCCTTTTGCTATGAAAAGGAGTCCTGTGTAGGTAGAAAATATGTCAAAGGACAATGCAAATTGTCTGGCTCTCATACTATTAGTGACTTGGATAACTAAAATGGGCTTTGAGATTCAGTAATCAAGTGGTTTGCTTGAGCAAATAGTTAATTCCATAAATTGTTGGTAAAGAAGTGCAACTGTAACATAAATTGCTTAAAGCTTCTAATTTGATGGTGAGAAACTGACAGGAGCAGTTTTCTCCCATGACTATGATGACAACTGTCATATCATAATTAGCAATGCATATTAGGAAACTTAGACACACAATTCTCTGTAGGATATTGGTCTGCATGCAATTCTAACCATGTGCAAGAGTGAGGGTAATATCAATATTCTGATGTCTAATTTGCAACATTTGTTTCTATCAATGCAAAATTGAAAACCAACATTGAATCATACTGTTATTTTCTGCTGCCAAGTCAGTGATAAAATAACTGTATATTAGAAGCTTACATTTGTCCCTAATTCTCGTTTCTGTTCTGCATTTGTCCATGTATCTTGTTCTTCATCCTGTAAACAAATAATTCAAATAAAAAAACTGTTAATCCTACGTATGCAATCAGAACTTAAAGAAGTCCTAGTCAAACAATCATTAGGACTGGTAAATCTAAATATGAGTGTCCTCATAAAATCCAGAATAAGAGTATGAGATGCTATTACTCAATCATGACAGCACAGGGGAGCAGAGTTTTACCCCTGCAACATGTGTTGATTCATTGCCATCTTTATGTCCATCTGAAATTTGATCTGCACCAAGCATGTCTTCTGAACAACATGTTTGAAACTTCTCTTTTGCCCAAGCAATAGCATCATCAACACCAACTGCTTCCTCAGTCCATTCCCTGTTTCCAGCATTAATTTCAATGACATAAGAGCTCACAACTTCATCTTCATCTTGCTCCATGGCTTGCTCTTGCGACATCTGATCCTCAGTTCTGTTGGCTACTACATCAACTGCTTCCTGGTCTTGACAGAGGGAAGAAATAACTGACGATGGTGAGTTGTGGTGTTCTAAATCATCCGCTGACACTTTTAGACTACGGTATGAGTTTGGTTCAAGACTAATTGTTTCAGGGGATGGATTCCTTCGACAGAATCTGAAATTAGAGCCTCTGAAGTTTCTCATTGTAATCAAACTCAGCATCATAAGAAGGGCCGCTGGACACGAATGCTGACATTGACTGCTGCTCTTGAAGCTCCTCATGGATGGCTGTGTTTGAAGTCCATCTTCTTGGGACATTTAATGGCCTGAAAAATCCATTGCTCATTTAGTTTCACCAAGAAAGTTGTATTCTAGCTCATACAATATAGTAAATCTCACATGAAAATGTTTTGAAGCAAGCTTTTGATTGCCACAAATTAATACATTAGCTAGCATTTTGGTCGGTAATTTTTAGTACTAGAGAACCATTCTATCTACAATTTACTTAGTTTCCAACTTTGCTTCTGTCACATTAATTAAGACAGTTCAGGGGCCAAATCCCTCCCCTGTAGTTCCTCCTTTTACGACAAATAATAACAATAACAATCACAATTGTGATACTAACCATAACAATGATAATCGATCGAGGTCAGTGAAGTTAAGAGCTTTCAACATATGAAAGAATAATTATTCAATGTTTGTGAAACACAATTTAAACAAGTTGAAAATCTCCACTATTTGTTCAAAAACTAGCCCATGTAAATATTGAAATTTTTATATGATGTCCAGGGGCAGAATTGTCAATCAAGCAAAAACAGTTGCAAAAGAACCAAAAAAAAAAAATACTGAGTTAATCAGTTAATGTAGCACAGTATCTAACCTCAGCCTGGAAGCAAAAAATGAAACATCCTCATCACCCAATTCACCGCCTCCAATGGCCGGCCGTAAAGGGCTCAACTCCTCCGAACTCAACACCGACGATGTGCTGGTCTTGGACTTAGACCTTGACCTCGTCCGTGACCTTGACCTCTTCGAATCCTCTTCATTCCACCCAAAAATATCGCCGTAAAAGCCCTCAAACTGATTACTCCTCCTTGCACCCTTTTCAGCTGGAATCCTGAATTCCGGCAAGTTCCGGCCGCTCCTCACCGGTGCTGGTGCTGGGACCACATTCTCCGGTGGCCTGAAAATCTCTTCGTAGAAAGAAGAAGTCGAGGATGACCGGGGAAAATACTCATTGCTGGGAAATTGGCGTGACATGACTGTCCGAGGCGGCCCACCAAACACGTCGTTGAAGTCTTCAGGGTCTAGAAGAGGGCTTTCAGAGGTTTGCCGGTAGGAAGTGTCCTCGGTGGATCGCCGGCGAGGGGGGTTGTGCTTCAGTCCTGTTTTTGTTGTTGTTGGCATTCCCATTCTCATTCTCCATGACTCGTCCATTTCTTCTGCAAAAGCAAGTATTAATCAAACGATCACTGCACCAGTATTTGTTGCAAATTCTTGTTCGGTAGAAAGGCCTACAAATTATGGTAAATTATTGGGTGCATGGGTTGTGTGGAGATGAAGTTATACAAGAAGGTAGTTGAAGTGGATAGAATGATGGATTGATGATTATAACCAAAAAAGCAGGCCTGTTTCTTCGTCCTGGATTAATGATCTTGTGCAGTACTAAAATGGTGATAGAAGCTGATGAAGAAGAATTGGATTTGGGGTTGGGACTTTTTTTTCTTATGGCTTTGAAGGTATAGACAGTGCGTGAGGGATTGTTAAGGGCAAGGAGAGTTGGATTTGAGTGCTGAGTTTTTTCTATTCTGCTTTTAATTAACAAAGGCAAAAGAGAAAAGAAGAAAAGATATTTGCATGATATATAATGTTTTTTGTATCTATAGCATTTAATGGATGAATTATTATTTAACCCCTTGTGGTTTAACATATAATCACATCACTACCTGATATTTCAAAATATTAACATAACTTTCCTTGACTTACACGTGCTCAAAAAATGTACGTTGAATTAGAATATATCCACTTAACTCGCACATTATTTTCATATAATTTTTCCTTTGATTTTATGCAAAGTAGTTAATCCCCCGTTAAATTCAATATTAAATAAGACATATAGTGACATTATATTTCAAATAATGACATTACGAATATTTCTTTCTTTAAAATTCCACTTTGTATAAAATTACAATGGATCATGTGGATATTTTAAAATGTTAGGGTATCTTGTGGTAATAGATGAAATAATAGGGGGCTATAGAACAATTTACCCATGCCTTTAGCATGCACACGATTTTACACTTGTTTTCCGCCATCGTAAACATTAAAGTCATTTCCTTGACAGGCAAATTTGAATATGCAACATTTCTAGCCACAAATGGGATGAAGGTACATAGTGATAGCAGAAGGCCACTGTGACCTGTGTGTGTGAGGAGTGGGGACATGAATTTGTCGATAAGCATAATCTCAATCGAGTAAAAGGAACTATCATTTTTTCTTTTCACTTTTTGGGTGGGGAATCATGTTTATCTGTATCAGATCAGTAGACAAATTTAGTTGGTATACGATTATGGATAATGTATTAATGTTTGTTTGCAATGAAAATGATGAAGATCGTATGCAGATATGCGTCAAAGGTTATACTATGTTTGAGAGACACAGAGATATGGCTGGAAAATGAGATGAACAGACATGCTTGCTAACCTGGGAAGCTTTATGTTTGCAGACCCCACGACATGCCAACTGTGGAGTTCCTTTTGCCTTTTCCTAATATTATTAATCTCTAATATAACAAGCTAGTATACACTATACAATTACATAACGCTCCATTTTCTACCACTTGATTCCTCAATCTAATGTAACTCATTTACGTATCTAGCAACATTCTAATTGATCCTCTTCAATTCAGATGATGTTCATGATCTATGTTGAAATAGTCATGATCGTATTCAATTCTTGTAGGCTTTAAACTTTGAGGGACAAATGGCATCGGATACGTAGGTTCGAAAACAATCATTACTCCGATGATAGTTTAATTTCTCATGATCTCATGTGTTATTAATTATTAAATTCAGCACCACTGATAACAACTTTTTTTTTCTTTGTTCTTATCCTTCAACTTTTATATGTATTTCACAATTTTGTACTTCAAATGAATATTTTTAGTCTGCACCTGCGATCAATGTGTATGTATCAATTACTACAAGTCTATTTTAATATGTGCAATTTCAATCTAGGAATTGATGTTAAACACTCAAGTGTTAAATAGGCAACAAACTTTTTTTTTGTGAAAAATATAGGCAACAAACATTGAGTTCTCTAACTTTGTATGCAATTAAAAGTTCGGTGTTCCAAGTGTCACAATGCATCCCATTCACTTGTCTGTGTACAAAGTTGGGAGTGCGGGGTAGGGACAATTGCTATAACAACTATTCCTAAAAGGTTAAGGTCCTAAGATTGGCCCAAAAACAAATAAGGCTCAGATCACACTATGCACATCTTGTTTAATGCTATATATAGGGTTTATAGAATTTTATTCTATATTTACATCGTGTTGGAAGTGATTTATATATATTCTGAACAAATAAATTTACAAAAGCGTTCAGAAACCGTTCACTTGGTAACCGTTTCACCCTTGGTCCACAGAGTTACACCATCGCTTGATGCTCTCTCCATACTCTTAGAACTATTCTATCCCTGCACACAAATTTATAACATCGATCCTTGGTTATTTTTTCAATTTTAGAATGACTATATAAAGTGAAAAAGTGGTAATTTTCGTGTTGCTTACTTTACCTGTCTGCCGAATTCTCACTTAACTTTGATCGGTTTGACTAGTAATATCTAGACACTTTTACTGCTGCAATTTGACTGCTTCGTATAATAGAATACATGATGGGCGGAATCAGAAATGAAAGTATGGAATGTCCAGAATGCATTCATCATCTTAGTGGACAAGTTTGGTACGCTGGAAAGCATTTTGTCCACTCCCCATAGACATGCCAACCTAGTACTTCAATTTTCTATGATTTGTACATTGTATGTGTATTTAGGCCAGCACTAATATATTCTAACATGTATACAAAATCAATTGTCCTTGATATTAATAATGGTTCAAGCTAAAAAAAAAAAATTGACGACAGTTGTTCAAGCTGTCAAAATTTCTAAAGCTTAATGTTTTTTTTGCATATTTGCTTTAACGTTTTCTTTGACTATTTACCCTTTATTCAGATGGCAAAAGCAGACAAAGCTTAATCCTCAAATTCACTTAGGTGAATGGGACAAAGAAGCAGCACTCTTAAACTATTAGTGGACTTTTTCTCCGGTCAGTTGAAATCGGAACAGACAAAAAAACCAGGTTTGTCTTCTTAACTGTACATTAGTTTCCAAAATTATGATCAGGTTTCTCTTTAATTTCTCTACTTCTCTTTTCTCTTCTAAAATTATGATCGAAATTCGTTGCACTAAAAATAGTATATGCCATCTGAACATCTGGCTTTGAATCAATTAATTAGCTAGACAAATGTTTTCTTTCAGGCTGATCTCGACTGTTAAATGCTGTAAAAATTGTCTTCGATTGCTGGTGCGAACCACCACAGACAATCCGGACCCTTGTGCCTTCTTTTTTTTTTTTTGGGACATGTTCTGTATATAGGGTACCTTCCCTAAGATTTTTTTGGATAAATTACACTTTACTCCCCTATGGTTTAGTATTTTTACATAACCTCCTATGATTTCAAAACCTATACATAATCCCCTCATGATTTGAACTAAAGTGTCTAAATGACGGAATTTACAATCCATAACGAAGCCAACTAAAATGTCAAAAATGCCCCTATGTAAAGTTGAAAATTATTTATTAACCATAGGGGAGTTATGGATATATATTAAAAATCATAAGGAGGTTATATAGTAAAGTACTAATTCATAAAAGAGTTATATAGTAAAATATAAAATCATACAGGATTAGAGTGTCATGCATATTATATTTATATATTTTAGTCATTTCAGCTATTTTAGTTTTTAAACAAGGATGATTTCGATATTTTTATAGGTTCTATTACGAATGATCATTTATGTCATTTTGACACTTTAATGCAAATTATGAGGAGGTTATATATAGCTTTTAAAATTATATGAGGATTATGTGAAAATTAGCTATACCACAAGAGAGTAAAGTATTATTTGTCCCTTTTTTTCTTTTGGTGGGTGAGGGTGGGGTTAGCTCTTTTTTTTTTTTTTTTTTTTGCGCTGGTGGTTGCATTTTCTGGATTTCCAGTACCTTTTATAAATGTTTATGATAGGTATTCACTTGATTTTAAGTCTAAAAGAAAATCCACCACATACAATGGAATAGTCGGAAAGTTTTATAGCTGTGGACAGGAAAAAGTTGCTTAAAAGGCAGGTAAGGGAAAGGATAATTGATAGCTCCACAGGGGACAAGCATGCTCTCTTTTGTTCATTGACATCAAACTTTATGCTTCATAGCTCTACTTTAATTATTTGTTTTTTGCATCACATTTTTTGCTTGAGAAAAAAAAAGGGATAATCATTAACCTCATAAAAGCAAATATTCTCATCAATCAAGTAGTGATTTTATTCACTTGGGCCAGGGACGTTTTTTCTCGTAGACTCACCACACATATATACAGTTCAGAGTTGATGAAGTTCGTTCAGAGCTTTTAGGCTGCTATTTAAGCAACGGATCTTGTTGATAACAGTGACTAAATAAATGACTTTTGATTTTACTCTTGAAAGTAGGAACTGTTATTTTGGAATATGATGGCTTTTGATATCATGTAGAAGTTGTTAAAATTTTAGATCAAAGTCACATAATGGTTGTAAAACCACAATTAAAGAGGAGAGAAAATGTTGGTGAAATCATCAACATGATCCATGAATTAAAACTAAAAAGAATATAAAAATTTCTATAAAAAAAAAATACATAACTCTTTAGAGAAATAATTCCTGATTTGTTTGCCAATTACAGCTAAAACTACAAAATCAAATTCAAAAGTTGAATAATATGTACATGTGCTATGTAACCCAAAATTCAAGGGTGATATAACCTATTCAAAAAGATTTCTCAAGAAAAGATCGTATAATAGAATACATGATGGACTTTAAGCTAGCATGCTATTACTTTTGTGATTTTTATTCCATCAGACGTGTGAATAAAAGTCAAAGCAAGATGGAAAATTGCATACAATTCAATTGACTGGAAATATGGCTGCAAATGATTTGAGCTCTTTACTAACAATTTATGCTTGTCCACACAATTGTCCATGTACCAGTAGAAGGTTCGGCAGTTTTTGCAGCCTCTGCTTCTTCGGATGGAACTCCCAGTTGGGAGTTACTCGAAATGCTATCAAGATATCTGTATCTTTTGTTTCCTATTCAGGAGTATACTAAGTCAATTTGTGCTCTTTAACACGATGTTTGAATCCAACACTTGCTTTAGTCTCTATCTATGGTGACATAAATCCCTCCTTTTACAACTCATGAATTAAGAATTCTCACAACAAGAAGATCTACTCGACACGAATTAACTGTTAATGAAACTGTTCACAATAATCTTTCACAAAATTCCCTGCTAATACTAATATTATCAACTAATCAGAATTTTTTATTATTAGACCAGACCATGGGATTTGCCAAACATATTATTATTGTATACTCAAAAGACTAAGTTTTTCTTCTTTTTTGTTTTTGTACTTCCTATTTATTTTATGCTACTTTACATGTATGCTGGTGCAATCCTACTATATAATCCTGAAGCTCCATTGCTGGTGCAGCTGGTAAGGAAAAATGAAGAAGGTAATATCAAATTTCTCAGCCGATTTTATCCAGCCCAGTCCCACCAACAGGATCTTAAGAAACTGGTGAAGAACTGAATGACATTTATCAACTTTTAAAATATGCTTTATGGAAAGCTAATTAAATTAGTTTTTAGGCATTCTCTCAAACCTTACATGCAATAAACTGAATAGTTACTTTTCAAAATAATCTCACCCTAAATTTCGAACTTGGACTTGAATGTGGTACAGAAGTCAGGTTCCCTCATAAGATAAGAATTATGCAATCTCTATATGCTTAGATTGTTTAATTCTGTGTTAAAAGTTTATCTTTGCACTTAAGAATTGCTTTCGAAAATTCTACCATCCCAATTCTAAAATTTATGGAATGGGAAAAGGCTGAGCCTTTTCAACCACAAAGTTTCTTTCCAAAAATCGTCTAGATTGACTTATCTCATAGAAATCAAGAATCAAGATAATAGTACTAAAAGATTTCTACCAGTGTTCTTTTTCAATTTCTTTGGCATTGGTCGGGTATATAATTCTGAATCCAATTCAAAAACAAGGTAGGATCCTTAAATCTTGTAAAACAGGGAAGAAAACAGTCATCTGCATGCAAACACAACTCCTTTTGAAGAAAGACTTGAACATGCTATTGCACAAACGCTAGAAATCAGAAGACAAATTTTGGAAGGAGACAAACTGCATAAGTATTATAATGGTTCTAGATGCATGAAAGAGAACATCCACTTTGCAACTGAAATTCAATCCTGCATGAAATTATTGAAGGCGGGTTCCACGATTTGGACAATCTGATTTGATCATTTCTGTAGATATTTGTTTAACTACTGAATAATGCTTTGGACTCGCGTGTTCGGGTCAACAAACTCACAAGTACTACAATAGTAGAGACTGATCTCTGCAAGTTGATGAAATAATGGTATGAGGATAAATTAATTACCAAGAAATTAACGTATTAAGGCTAGAAAATCAGCAGACAACTCACCGAAATACTACAAATTAATCGATGCTTCTGAATATCTGAGCATTTCAAGCTTCCATTCCAAAAAAATTTACTCATCAGACTTCATAAAAATTGGTAATTTGGGACCTCTAACATCTATGCCAAACAAAATTTTGTTCCATAAATTTTCTCGCTCGTAGGAATGCGCCTAAAAATATTTGGGGCTCAATTGCTGGCCAAGGTGAAAATGTTTTGTTACAATTATATGATGCAATTTAATCGCAAACGATCATTCTAGCAATCCAATATAATAAAATAATAAAATGTTTAACCTCATACAGAATCCAATATAATTAATTTGGTTGTCAATGTTCACTTCTCCAATTTTCTACGCCTCCTCAATAGTTTTCCTATGTAAAAAGATTCTTTTAGTATTGTCAATGTTTGCTTCTTCAATTTTCTAGGCCTCTTGATTTAGTAGAGAAATCGATCTATTCTGTTCTTTTAGCTTGGAGGATACAAAATGGGTTTCAAAGATAAAAATACTTTATTTATTGGCCCATAAACTTGTCTAGATAACTCAAATTATTGGTTTCCCTATTTTTAATTTTTCCTTTTAAAAAGGTCTATGTAAGAATTTTGTAAGGGTTACCGTAGCAATTTTGAACTGCCAAGGGATGCAAGTTGGAATTTTGAAAACTTGAGGCCTTCTGAATTCTGATTGTAATTGCGAAACTTCAGGGACGGTTTGATCAATTTGAGATCATCCCCGGTCATACAATCCAAAAGTATTGGGCCTCAAAGCTGATCCATTTTGGTGAGTTGTATAGTTTGAGATCAAGTTGGACATAACCCATATCAGTTTGTCCCGTTGCCAGAGAAGTTTGGGTTTTTACTCAGAGAAGTTCGTCTCTTACTTTTGATTTTCAGACCAAAAAACTCAGCAGTCGAATTGTAAATAGAAACATTAGAGAGGATACTATGGGATTGGTTTAACTCTTAAATCCTTCGTTTTTTGTTTTCTCCTTGCACAGTTCGGAATTTCTCTTAAATTACAAAAAAGAAGAATTTCCCCAAAAAGTTCTATCTACTTCACAAATTATCAATTTTTCTACTATGATTTTACACAGTGGTGGAGTCACGACCTGAAATTACAACGGTCAATTTCAACACAAATCATGCTCTTAGATTTATATAAAAATATAATATGTACTTTGATTTGAAAGGCCAAATCCTTTTTCCCCATTAGTATCGTTAATGTTTAATTTAGAATAGGTCCAAATTTTTTTTTAGAGGAGGTAATTAATAAAAGATCTTATTTTTTAAGCAGTCAATGTAGAATGAGGAGGGAATATATAAATATTAAGAGGATGATTTATGTATAGAAAGGAATCTTCTTAAATTTAAGGGGGGCAATGCAACTGAAGGAGAGAACTTTATAAAATTTAGGGGGTGCAAATATAGTACAAACTTAAAAAAAATTAAAAAAAAATTTAAGGCTATTACATAATTTTATCAAATTTAACAAAAGGGAGTTGGGGGCAGGGGGTATTGTCCAACCTCACTTCTGTGTTGCTCCGCCGCTGATTTTACACATAAATCATATTAATACCAAACTCAAGCCCATTAACTAGAGCTAATTAGCAACTGACGATTTTGGAGGTATTTCACGGGGCTTCAGAATCAATGTGTTTGTGACTTCTGTCAGCATTGTGGAGTGTAATAAGAGCCACATGAGGGCGTTCGGTTTAAAGGAGAAGTTTTGTTGAAAATTTTTTAGTGGCAGAGAGGTGAAATTTAATAAACTGACAGGGGATAGACGGATTAGAATCCATAAACTAAAAGGGGACAGTAGAATTAGAATCCAGAACTTTTAAGAAAAATCCATTTTGTGAAACTGCATGAAATTTCATGGAGTAAATAATAATTTTAGAATTTTAATAACGAGCACAACCTTTTATTTTTGGTGACTTTCTACTTCTATAGCTAGTATCTAAGTGTTAGGTATTTGAGGGTTATATAAATCATGGATTTTTCCGGTGGATGTGATTATCAGTATTCACATAAGAAGTAGGGTTTAGTTTAGATGTATTAACGAATATTGACTGAACACTAGTTAAAAGACTTTACAAAGTTTAAAGAAATGATTTAGGAACCAATTGAGAAGATAAGGTTATCTATGTAGAATATCCGCGGGTTTGATTTCACCGGACGAAGGTTCAGGACAAAAGAAAAAAGCTAGCGATATTCTCTCCCTTTTGTTGTTTGTGGGAACTCTATGTATTGGAATTTTGAATATGCCGTTACTCATTATCTGCAAATCAAATAAAATCGAAGTTAAAATTAAGAATCACCTAGAAAATAGATGAAACTGTTGATTTTAATTGGAAAAAATGGCAAATTATTCTAACCCCCAATGACATTTTTTATAAGTACAATAATCTCAATACCTATCAAGTAATTAAACATATCCCTCATCATGCTTTCTATGAGGGGACATGATCAACTTCAAAATTTGCTTCTTCTTGCTAAGATAGAAGAGATCTTTGAAATTACATGAATGGAGATGAAGCATAACCACAGAGCTTAACAAGTGAGGTCATTTACGATTTAGTTGCTGCGGCGGAATTTGCCTTTTTTTTTTGGGTGGGGGGACAGGGGGGTTCTATCGCAGACCTCAAGCCTTATATACGAGGAAAAAATGAGAGAATTTAAAAGTGGAACCAAAGATTTTACGGTACTCTAACTAATATTTCTACTAGTTAAATTGATTGTTTAGGACAAGCTTGAAGTAAAATTGATTTTTCAGGGCCTGATGCAATTTACCCGTTAAAAATTGATGATTGCGACTTCATATGAAACTTGTGTGCTTCTTTAGTTTGTCAAGTTATGTGCAGCTAACGACACTATTCAAGTTTTTTTTTCTTTTTTTTCTTTTTTTGGGGGTTTTTTCTGTTAGCCTTTGTCTAATTAAAAAGTACACAAACAAACAGTATATGGTTAAAAAAAAAAGATTTAGTCACCTCAACTTGATCACCAACATTGACGACAATGGCATCCGGAGTAAGTGGAGTTCTATGCCACTGATTTTTTTTAAAGACTTGAAGGCCTTCCACCTCATCATCTTGCAAGATAAAAGAAATCCCAGACGGATCTGAATGGGGCTTGTTGGCATCTAAAACATCCGGCCATGGACATGGAGGATAGAAATTAAAAGTCGAGAGCAATCTCGGATTTCCTCCAAATTGATGCAGAAAACAATTCTCATCCAAGTTTAGTGACTTTGCCATAGCTTTAAGAATGATTTCATTCAACACCCTCAGTTTTTCTGTGTATTCAAGTAAAACCCTCCTACAAATCGAGTCACAAAAGTTCTTGTAACATCAAGAATGTGACCAACACAAGGATTTTGTTTAATGGACCTCATAAAACTAGATACATATTTCAAGAAATTGTATTTTTATTTAAAATATTTGAATCAAAATACCTTTAATAAAGACAATCGAAATTTTCCGGGAGAACTAGGGACATACATATGGAACACAAAGGGTCTATAATTACGGGAAACAGTTCACTCTATCTAAATATATATATATATATATATATATATATATATATATATAGGATTAGTTTTTTCTACACTATTAGCATATATAATGTTAGTTTTGGATGAATGATAATTATATAAAATTTAAATTTAAAATTCAACTTTTACACGTAAATCATAGATCCAACGGTAATAGTGTATACACTATCAGTATATATAAAATTTACCTAAAATTTTCAGGACTTTGTGGCCATTTTTGGAAGTTGCTGATACTTTCAGGGGCCACATGAAGAAAGAGCCGCTCATTCCATCCAATCGTTTGATAGTCTTTGTGAGTGTTACACACATAACCCTCACTTTTATTGGCAACTCTAGGACACTTCTGTTTATCTTCCAATGGAAGGTTAAAGAATGATCTTGTGACTTCCAGCGCTTCATCAAGGAATGAAGTATTCATTCCATGATTAATTGCCTAAAGTTAAAAGAATAATAAAAGAGAATTAATTTACTTGTAATGTGACCAAAGTATTTTCCAGCCAGCTAATTAAGAGCACCAATTGCATGAGATGGTGTGAATAACCAAATAATAAATATAGCCACTAAACCATTGTAGAAACTAAAACTATAAATGGTAGTTTGTAGCGTTTATCTACAGGACCTACTAGACATTACAAATTCTCTGTCAGCTTTAATCTCCGCCTTCATTTTTTAAATGGTGGAATCTCCACCTTGAATAATTGCCCTAACAATTTTTCTGACTCCAATCCTCTGGAGTTACCATGCCTAGGTTCAATTTTTTTTTATGTAAAAAACCCAAAAAAAAAAAAGATGGAAACTGGGAATACAACATAAGAAAAATTGATGTGCTTAGCACTAATCTAGAGGGTTAGACTGGTGCTGGAACAAACCTGAAAGTAACCAGATGAACTCAGAGCTGAGCGCAGTTTCCTTAGTTCCACCTCCACTTCAGATGAAAGAGAAGAATTAAGAATGCCAATGTTGATGGTAGGAATCTCCAAAACTGGAAGGGTGGCATGATCGATGCTTTCAACGCCTTTTATGGTAGTTTTTTGTGCGAAACTATTGGAATTGATGGCCAATTCATCAGGTTTTAGTGCATCAGCCATGGTTTCTTTGCCAGAAAAGTTTCTTGATTGACTCGAATAAATAGACAAGTCACATCTTAATGAAGTTCAGTGATGAGTTGTTTTTGAAGAATCTTTGGTTTGGTAGCTTCACCTCTTCTCACCTAATCAAGAATATAGAAATAAAACAATTTGAGGTGAAAAATTTTTTTTTTTTTGTCAACTTGATAGATATTAATATAAACAAAAAGGTTGATCTGCTTCAATAAAACAAAGCTACCAATTAAAATACCTAGGGATCGGAATCCGTGGTGAAAAATTAGCAGTTAAAATACCTAGCGTACTTAGCTAATTCTTTTTGATAATATAGCTCAATTAATTTCCTGCACTTATGACCGACATCAATTTTCAGCTGCAATTGACTCCGAACAAGAAAACAGCTACAATTCCAGAAAATTTCTGGCCTACATGCCCTCTATACAAATTTTGCCAAATATATATATATTTACGGTTTAATCATACTTAATGATTTTCAATTTCCAATATTAAAAAATAAAATACTACAGATACTCTAATTTTGAAAGTTACACAACTTTTTGCCATTAACTTTTTTCATGTATATCACTACTTATCCAGTAATTCCTATATTTTAGGTAAAAAAAAGTGACCAGATGAATTAAAGATTCTTTAATTTGATAGCTTCACCTAATCTAGAATATAAAAACCTAATAATTAGAGCTGGCAGAATCATTAATCCAGTATGTATGCCCACACGTGCCCTGTCGGTGACTGTCTTCGAAGTGGACAGAACTCGGAAGTTGCTATTATTTTTTTCTAAGACACTTCAATAGTTCAATTAATTTTGACAAAAAAAAAATGTTCCAATTAATTTGCTATAGTTGTGACAGACTTTTGTATCACCTGCGATAGAGTCCAAACAAGAAAAGAACATCAAATGAAGGAAATTTTCGGTCCACAGATGATCAAAATTTTGCCTCATATACTAGTGGTTCAGATATATCTAGTCCCAAGGAAAATATACTTGGTTGTTATAAGTTTATTGTATTTTGAGATAGAATTTATTTTAAAAAAACCGCGGTTTACTACGATACGTCTAAATGATAAAGATAAGTGTAGACATCTCCAAAATAAAAAATTGTGAATCATTTTTAACTTTGTAGCTATCATATAGAGTCGTGTGTACAGTACTATTTTCCTTTGAGACATACGTCATACAAACAAAAGTTTGATCAATGAATCAAACTCCAAAAGGAAATGCCCATAATCATGCCCGTATTTGTCTTGCTTTAAGCGTTTAGCTACAAGCAAAATAAGTGCACTATTATTTGTGCAAGTCTTGCTTTAAAGTGGCTGCAAGTTGTGCAAGTTGCGCACTTGCAAAAGTTTCCGTTCAAGTATCTGATGTGGTATTCAAAATAAATTTCACTATCTGATGCCGTATGTTACTAAACACTCTTCTTCAAAAAATCTTCTGAGAAGTATCTGACGTAATTATCTAACTTGACTCTTTCTATCCAATATCATATACTACTCAACGTCTTTTCTCTTGCAAAATCTTCTAATAGGTATTCGGTTTGGTATTTGACTTGAAATTCATTATCCGACCTCGTATATTCTCATATAATCAGGTGATGACTTTTTATAACCAGTTCAAGATTGTTCTTGTTCCTTCATCCCTATCAAAAATAATAAATTTTAACAAGTAAAATGGGATAAATTCACAAGTCTTCTCAAAATTATTCAAAAGTATCAAATATTGCTAAAATGATAATTCACATTATCTGAGAAGCTTAAATTAGCTATAAATAAACTAAAATATGCACGATCTATTAGATAAAATGGACACTTGTTAATAACTATGATTTCTTCGATAACAATGGGAAAAGAAAAGGGAAAAAAGAAAAAGTGCACTATTTTTTTCGATGTCTAATTCCATATTCAATGCAGATATGTCATTTTCAAAACATCCAAAGACGTATGCATCTTCTGGAGACGAATGGAAAGTTGCTGGGCATCAGAAAGGCCTCTGTCCAAATGGGATTCCATACTGTTCTGATGGAGTTTGCAAGTGCATGGTGGAGAAATTAAAAGACAAAATTGGGATAAAGAAACCTAGTGCTTGTTCCCAGAAGTCAGATAGCGCAAATGTGTGCCCTAAAGATTACACAATCTGTGATTGTAAAGATGGAGTACGCTATTGTTGCCAACCAAACGTAGGATGCACATGTCCTTAATTTCAAGCTTCCCTTCATAGATTTTTATTTTGTGGGTGTATCAAGTTAAAATTTTTGGCTATATCGACAGAAAGCTTATGAAGAACAATAATTTTATGTTGCTTTATCAGTTATTAGCTAAAGCTTCTGAATTCTTGCATAAGCAAATCAGTAAGTAAATATGCTTGTGACACAAATACAAATTGCATTTGCAGAATCATTAGTTTGAAGTAGTGAAGATTGACGTCAACCAACTCTGTTTGAAAATCTGTGTAACAAATATTTTTTACTCTAGAAGAATTGAAGTAACACAAAAGAGTTCGACTCTTAAACGATTTTTTTGAGACCATTTATGTGACATGAACTGTGGAAGATAAAAGAAGAAAGATTTCTATGCATATGTACGTGTGTGTGTATATGTATACATTTTTCTGTCTCTGTGTTTGACTGTCCTGTTCCTATTTTTCTGTATCCATATTCGTTTTGAAAAAGGAAAAGTATATATACACATACTCATTAAGAATTAAAGCTATTTTGAAAAAATCTGGGGTATTTAGTTGTCAACAATTAATCATATCCTCTCTCAGCCATTATTTGCAACTCAACTTTTAGGTTTATATTTTGAACAAATCTCAACCATCAGGCAATTTGGTAAGTTACAATTATAAAGAATGCAATCAATATTATCTTTTCTTTTATGCTTTTTAATCACAACAAAATCTTCATCTTAACAGAGTCAAATTAAAGACATAATGCCATGATATAAAAGGGTATAAAGGAGTTTAATTATTGGATGATAGTTTTCCTGCACGAAATAATCCACATTCAAGACTCATTTTCCTGTCGCGTAATCTTCATCTTAACAGAGTCAAATTTTCAAAGCATCTAAAGGGCGTGTGATCCCATGTTGAATGTTCTCACTATGGTGTCGAGGATAATCTATGACATTCTTGTACAACCTCGGATTTTTATCATCAATGAGTCCCTCCGCTGGTTTGATTTCGATCGAAGGATCAGGACCAAAGAAAAAAGCAAGAGATATTCTCTCCCTTTTGTTGTTTGTTGGAACTCTATGTACTGGACTTTCAAATATCCCATTACTCATTATCTGCAAATCAAATATAACAGAAGTTAAACTTAAAAATTGCCTAGAAAATGGATAAAACAGCCTACGTTTATTGGAGAAAATCTCAAATTATGTGGACCTACAACGACGTTTTCATAATTACAGCTAAAGTCTCACACTTCGTGAATTTAAAAAAAATGGCTTGTTATACTTGGTATAATGGGAAATGACCAAATTTATACTTGTTATGCTTGATATATATGTTATCTGGACATCGTAAGGAAGCCTGATGGAAATTTTTTTCTTTATCTGTTTGTTTTAAGGTGAGACACCAAGCTTTCTTTTTCTTTTTTTTTTCGTTCAAGAAGAGACTCTAAACAATTCTTTTGCTTATTTTTTTTGGTTCAAGATGAGATTCTAAACCTCACAAGGAAATAGTGGAAAAGTAGAAAACTTAGGAGTTCCAAAGACCTCAAGGACAAGGATAATATTCCTACATGTTAAAATAGAACTTTGGAACAAGTTTGATGCAATTTACCCCTTAAAAGACAATGATTGCGACTTCATATGGAACTGTTGTGCTTCTTGAATTTACTAAGTTATGCAGCTAAAGACACAATTCAAGTTTTCTTTTATTTTTTCTTGCTTTTGGGGTAAATTTTTTTTTCTGTTAGTCTGTTTAATTAGAAAGTGCATATATGGTAAAAAAAAAAAAGAACAAAAAGATCTAGTCACCTCAACTTGATCACCAATATTGAAGACAATGGCATCCGGAGTAAGTGGAGTTCTATGCCACTGATTATTTTTCAAGACTTGAAGGCCTTCCACTTCTTTATCTTGCAAGATAAAGGTAGTCATAGACGCATCTGAATGGGGTTTGGCGGCATAAAGAAATCCGACATCAATGGACATGGAGGATAGAAATTAAAACTGGACAGAGCTCGCGGATTTTCTCCAAATTGATTCAGAAAACAATTCTCCTCCAAGTTTAGTGACTCTGCCATAGCTTTGAGAATGATTTCATTCATCTCCCTCAGTTTTTCTGTGTATTCAAGCAAAACCCTCCTACATATCGATTTAAAAGTTCTTGTAACATCAAGAATTTGACCAACACAAAGGATTTTGTTTAATGAACCTCATAAAACTAGATGCATATTTCGAGAAATCATATTTTTATTTTAAATATTAAGAATTGAATTACCTTTTAAATAGAGAGAATTAAAATTTCCCTGAGAAATGTGGACATACATTCATATGGAATACAAAGGGTCTTAAATTATGGGAAACAATTCTTTCTATCCAAAAATATGCAAAAAGTTACCTTAAATTTTCTGGACTTTGTGGCCATTTTTCAGAATTCCTCTTACTTTCAGGTAGCAGATGAAGATAGAGATGTTCATTCCATCCAATGGTTTGATGGTTTTTGTGAGTGTTACACAGATAACCCTCAAAGTCATTGGCAAGTCCGGGACACTTCTGTTTCTCTTCCAATGGAAGGTTAAAGAATGTTCTGGTGACTTCCAGCACTTCATCTAGGAATGAAGTACTCATTCCATGATTAATTGCCTGAAGTTAAAATTAAGAATAATAAAAGAGAATTAATTTACTTGTAATGTGACCAAAGTATTTTCCAGCCTGCTAATTGAGAGTACCAATTGCATGAGATGGTGTGAATAATCAAATAATAAATATAGCCACTAAACCATTGTAGAAACTAAAACTATAAATATAGCCCTCTATTGATATTTTGGCACTTATATATATATATAAATGTGTTTAATCATACTTAGTGATTTGAAATTTCCAATAATAGAAAATAAAATGCTACAGATACTCTAATTTTGAAAGTTACACATCACTTTTTGCCAGTAACTTTTTCCATGTCTATCACTGCTTATCCATTTATTCCTATATTTTAGGTAAATTCAGTGACCAGATGAATTAAAGATTCTTTAATTTGATAGCTTCACCTAATCTAGAATATAAAAACCAAACAATTGAAAACCAAATAATTAGAGCTGGCAGAATCGTTAATCCAGTATGTATGCCCATACGTACCCTGTCGGTGACCGTCTTCGAAACGGACAAAACTGGGAAGTTGCTATTTCTTTTTTCTAAGATACTTCAATTGTTCAATTAATTTGACCAAAAAAAAAGTTCAATTAATTTGCTATAGTTGTGACAGACCTTTGTATCACCCGCAATAGAGTCCAAACAAGAAAAGAACATCAAATGATGGAAATTTTCGGTCCACAGATGATCGAAATTTTGCCACATATACTAGTGGTTCAAATATATCTAGCCTCAAGGAAAGTATACTTGGTTGTTATAAGTTTATTGTATTTTGAGATAGAATTTATTTAAAGAAAAGGGCGATTTATTGCGATACGTTTAAGCGATAAAGACAAGTGTAGAAATCTCCAAAAATAAAAAAAAAATGTGAATCATTTTTTAACTTTGTAGCTATCATGTAGAGTCTTGTGTACAGTACTATTTTCCTTTGAGAAATACGTCATACAAACAAAAGTTAGATCAGTGAATCAAACTCCAAAAGGAAATACCCATAATCATACCCGTATAGTTTTGCTTTAAGCGTTTAGCTAAAAAGCAAAATAAGTGCACTATTATTTGTGACACAAAGTCCAATATTTGAGAACTTGGATTGTGACTTTAGCCAAAGAATGAAAAATTACTGCTATATGTTAAGAAAAAATATAGAGAGTAAATATACCTAAATTCGAGACATCGGAGTGAGCTATCAAAGAAACTAACATTTCATACATTACAATGGCATAGCAATATTGTTAACATTTCAGTTATAAATCTCTCTCTCTCTCTCTTATTTAAAACAACATTTTTAATAAGTGAAAAATCTTGAAATTCAAAATCTTCTATTTATACGCCCTTCCTCTTATCATCCAACTCAACCCTCCCTTTTATTCAATCGTTTTAGGTGCAAGTCGAATAGTGTTATATACTGCAAATCATTCTTCCCTTTGTTCAAGCATTTTGCTAAACCATCATGGGCTATGCCTAAAGTTATCACTACTGTCATTACTGGATTTAAAATTCTTATTGTGTCGATTCACTTAGAGGAAAAGCCTACCGGATTTTGAGCTTGTGCCTTCATTCTAGCCTTTCACTACTAATTACAAAGAGGTCGCCTATTTTGGGCATTTTTTTTAAAAGAAGTCTGTTTAAAATACTACTTACAGTAAATATACTCTAAAATACAAATAAGTTTTGGTCCATTAGATCTCACAATTTCGTCCTTTTAAATTGACACCCTCACATGGAAGAAGTGAATACCTACCTTATGAGGTAAATTCTTTGTTGACTATCAACTGACGTAGAATTTTGGTCCTACTCTTTATATCACCATAGGAACCGTGCCACTACCTTATAAATTAGACACTTTCTTAGGGTGCGTTTAATAAAAATTACTGAAATCTGAATTCATTAAATTATTAAATTTTCAAGTACTAAATGTAAAATATTTGAGTGTATATAACATTCAGTGATAAGTGAATAATTTATCACTTATTTTTAGAAACAAGTTTTTTTAGGAAATTCAGTGTCACTTAATTAATTCATATGTTCAATTATTTTGTTATCAAACTCGTTTGAACACGTTAAGTTATCAATCGATGTACTTTGGGCCTCTATTGTATCGTACTGTTCAGGTAAAATTAAATAGATATATATGTGGGTTTAAAAAAAACTATTCGCACACATAATCAGAGGGATGAAAAAATTCATTTTGAAAAATGTGAGGATGAAAAAATTCATTTTGTGAAATGTAAGGGACAAAAAAATTCATTTTGTAAAATGTGAGGAAAACCTAAGTAGAGACCCAATTTGACCAATGCAAATTTGTAAGGGACGTAAAATTACACTTTTAAAAGTGAGGGACAAAAAATCATTTTACAAAATATGAGGGACGTTTTGAACGATTTTTCCCCCATAAAATATTAAAAAGTACAAGAGCTAGCAAGTAAAATGCCCATCTGCTCTGCTCACTGTCCTATCACAAGCAATGTAAGAAACATGATATATTGAGTAAAAAAGGAGGCAAGATTCAAGGGCAAATGAAATAACAGGGACTGTAAGTTCCTTGATTCATTTGTTAAAACAAAAATAAAATAGAACTCAAAATATCATTAATGTGTTGGCCAGTGAGGGGTGTTTATTTATAAAATAAGAACTTCTTCAGAATACAAGTTTATAGGTTTGGAACCTTTTTAAGAATTACAATTTTAACAAACTAGAAATTAGATGCATAGTTGGCCTAGATTCTGGATTCACATGTAAAACATGCCTCTGCTATTTTGAGGACGAATACCAGAATCTTTTCAATTTCTTGTGCGAGATGCGAAAGTCTTTGGCCCAACAAGTCTTTCAATTCTATGTCCTGCAGCTGTTGAAGACATCAGATGGCCAACTAATTCACCAGTGTGCCTCCACTTTGATTATTTTCAATGTCAGGACCCCAAAGCTATAAACATCACATTTTTTCAGTGACTCTTATTGTGTAGGCAAATTCTGCATGGAAAATCATGTTATCAGCGAAACCTGTACACTTAATACCTGAAAATAGAGAGAAATTATAATTCTGTTAATTACCTGATGCAATATATCCCAATGTTCCAGCAAGAGGAGTCCAATTGGATGAGTCCTTCTGCAGTGCCACAGTCTAAAACCAAGCCACGTATTCTAAATCAAGCAAAACATGTCAGTGGTTGTTTATATTGACTAATGTTCCAGCAAGAGGAGTCCAATTGGATGAGTCCTTCTACAAAAATTTAGCAGTGCCAAAGTCTGAAACCAAGCCACGTATTCTAAATCAAGCAAAAACATATTAGTGGTTGTTTATACTAATTTTGGTGAAAATTATCACCTATTAAAACCAAATCTTTATGGTGATTATTAAGAAATAAACTAATGATCGATGAATTCCTGCAAACACACAGGGCCAATCCATTTAATCTTGACCTCTCAAGAATAAACTATAGAAAGATATTAAAACTAACATAGACTAATGTTTCCCACCCCTAAAAATGTTCTAGATAGCCCATATTTATAGTTTCTTAAAATAGTATCCGAAACGGGATAGGATTGGGCTTATTAGAGCTAAAAAACGTCAATTTCATGCATTTTTCTGCTAAACACGACCCAGACACCAGCCTAAACTCCGGCACCGAGTTCCTTCGGATGACTAGACTAGAACAACTCCGGCATGAACATCGATGCAAGTTATTGAAGATTCGTGGGCAAATCTCTCTTAGGATCCACATGTGGATCTACTTCAAGGCCAAAAATCTCCATCATCGAGGCCGAATCAACTCTTATGCAAAACAAAAATGTTGTAGCCTATTGAATTAGTTTTCCAACGACACATGAATCATGTCATTTGGAAGTTTGGGTGCTGAGATATGCTCAAAATACTAAGAACTAGTCAGACGAAGTTCGCAGCGCTACTATACTTCAGTATTTTGAATATTTGACTATGAAAACGTGAGAACCAAACTTTGAATGTCTTAATAAGAATTGTAAATTTATTCTCATAACTTCAAATTGAATCAAGAATTATCTAAATCTGATTTATATAGCTTGAGTTAATTACAAATTCTCTGTAAGCTTTAATCTCCGCCTTCATTTTTTAAATGGTGGAATCTCCACCTTGAATAATTGCCCTAACAATTGTTCTGACTCCAATCCTGTGGAGTTACCATGCCTAGGTTCAATTTTTTTATGTAAAAACCCAAAAAAAAAAAAGATGGAAACTGGGAATACAACATAAGAAAAAATTGATGTGCTTAGCACTAATCTAGAGGGTTCAACTGGTGCTGGAACAAACCTGAAAGTAACCAGATGAACTCAGAGCTGAGCGCAGTTTCCTTAGTTTCCACCCCCACCTCAGGTGAAAGAGAAGAATTAAGAAGGCCAATATTGACGGTTGGAATCTCCAAAAGTGGAAGGGTGGCATGGTTGATGCTTTCAACGCCTTTGATGGTATGTTTTTATGGAAGCTATTGGAATTGATGGCCAAATTCATCAGGTTTTAGTGCATCAGCCATGGTTTCTTTGCCAGACACAAGTTTCTTGATTGACTCGAATAAACAGACAAGCCACATCTTAATGAATTTCAGTGATGAGTTGTTTTAAAGATTCTTTGGTTCGGTAGCTTCACCTTTTTCTCACCTAATCAAGAATATAGAAACAAAATAATTTGAGCGTGAAATATTTTTTTGTGAACTTGATAGATATTAATATAAACAGAAAGGTAGATCTGCTTCAATAAAACAAAGCTACCAGTTAAAATGCCGGTTGACATTCTGTAAGAGGACAAAGCTAGCTCGTACTTAGCTAATTCTTTTTGCTAATATACCTCAATTTATTTCCTGCACTTATGACCGACCTCAATTTTCAGCTACAATTCCAGAAAAAGTTTTGGGCTACATGCCCTCTATTGAAATTTTGGCACTTACATATATATATATATATATTTATATTTATATATGTTTTAATCATACTTAGTGATTTTGAATTCCCAATAATAGAAAATAAAATGCTACAGATACTCTAATTTTGAAAGTTACACATAACTTTTTGCCAGTAACTTTTTTCATGTCTATCACTACTTATCCATTTATTCCTATATTTTAGGTAAATTCAGTGACCAGATGAATTAAAGATTCTTTAATTTGATAGCTTTACCTAATCGTAGAATATAAAAACCAAATAATTAGAGCTGGCCAGAATCATTAATCCAGTATGCATGCCCATACGTACCCTGTCCGTGATTGTTTTCGAAGCGGACAAAACTCGGAAGTTGCTATTTCTTTTTTCTAAGATACTTCAATAGTTCAATTAATTTATAGTTGTGACAGACCTTTATACCACCAGCAATAAGGGTCCCAAACAAGAAAAGAACATCAAACTGAAGGAAATTTTCGGTCCACAGATGATTGAAAAATTTGCCACATATACTAGTGGTTCAAATATATCTAGTCTCAAAGAAAATATACCTGGTTGTTATAAGTTTATTGTATTTTGAGATAGAATTTATTTAAAAAAAGGCCGATTTATTATTAGGGATAACAATTGAGGCGGGTAGCCGCAGGCACCTGTCCCACGGGGGTTGCGGGTTGGGGGGGGGGAATTTTTTCCCCGGTTTACAAACGAGGCAAGGGCAGGGGAGTATACCCCCACCCCCGCCACCCGCTAAAAATTAATTATATAATATTTAATTTAATTAGTTACAAACTTATGATAATGATATTATTAGTTATATGTATTATATAATGTATATTAGTATATGTAATAATATTGATTATTATAAATTATACTAATAATTATATATGTCTACTAATAGAAATTATTAATTGGTTATACTAAATTTACTAATACATTTATACTAAATTCCTAATGACACTTAATACAATAACACTTTTTCTCAAAAAAAAAAAAAGTGCAAGCACAATAATGAATTAGTGATTGTATTTGTACCCAAAACTAAAAACTTGACTTCTTTAGTTGTATTTATTTCATCATATTAGATTGTATTCAACTAACTTTTTGTTTGATTGTTTTTATGAGTTTCAATTGTGAAATTACAATGAATAATAACTTGGGTGATGTGTTGCTATTTTAGTACTTGATTATTTGCTAAAATTTAACTATAATAAAATTATATACAAATTTTATTAGTCCCGTGGGGTGCCCTGCGGGGGAATCGAGGCGTGGCGGGGGGAGCGGGGGGGGTGGGGACGGTGTAGACACCAAAAAAATTTATATTATTTATTTTTATTTTTTATTTCATTTATTTATTTTATTTTTATTTCTTACTTTTTCTAAAGAAAATCATTTCAATTCATTCTTAGAAAAATTAGAAGGAAATTAGAAAAGAAAAGGAAAGATAGAGGAAAGAAAAGAAAAAAGAGATTCATCAGATTTTTTGGTAAAAAAAAAAATCAGATCCACGCGGCCGTGCACAGCACGAGCGCATCACCTTCTTCCTGCTTCGTACAAGAAGCAAGAAATGGTATGTTGCAACTGGCAATTTGGATGCAATTTTTGCTCCATTTTCTTTCCCTCCAAGAGCCATATCAGCTTCCAATTCTTATTCAAAAAAACAGTTGGGAAATTGATCTAATGGTTCCAAATGAGCCACAAAAAACCAACCCATCTCCACCATTGATCTTAGGATTTAGGGTGGTTTTTGTCTCGTTTAAATACCAACAAAACACAAGGGTTAGGGTAAGAAAGGAAGGGGGGCAGCGGAAAAGCAAAAACAAGAAAGAGGGAAACCAAAAGAGGAAAAGAGGGAGTAAAAGAAAAAAAAACAAATTTTCTGGAAAAAATATTTCAAGCTGTTTAGGGCGGTTTCTTTGCTTCTGAACTTTCCTGGATGTATTAGAACAACTTTCGTGCAGAAACAATTTAGGAAAAAACAACTCCAAGTCCATCAAATTGAGGCTCAAAGTCGCGGAGTCGTCAGCCTTTGAAGAAATTTCGTAGCAAAAAATGAGCTTCCATTTGCGATTTTCCCACGTTTGGATGCACTTCTTTTTACGGTGTAACGCATTGTTTTTGTCTTTTAAAACATCAAAGGTAACCCTTTAAACTCTCTCCCTTCGTATAAGCCTCGAATCTGTAACAGATTTCTCCCATTTTGCTCTCTGCTTTTTCTTTCCTTCTACTGTATTTCTTGTAAACTCTTAGCTTGGATTTCTACCATATTTGTATGTGATTAAATATGATATTCAAGTGATGAGTTTTGCTTGAGTTCCAGGTTGCATAATCTTGTTTTGGTCCAAATTTTTTATGATTGTTGGTAGTATCTTTAGTTGATGAATGAACCCAGAGTTGCAGAAGGAAACTTCGAACAGATTGCATGGAAAATCTAAAAATTGCATTTTGACCACTCAACTTTATCATAATTATACTATGGCCTCAAAAATTGTGAAATTGAATCAATTTTCCCCCTTTCATGCCTTAACCCTCTTTTGTATATTTTGAGCATGTTTTTGATCAAATTATTTCTGGATTTTATGACATAATCAAAGCTTAAAAAATTTTTGGTAGATTTAATACCTTGTTGGGTTTTAGTAAAATACATTAAGATTTGGGTAAATGTTTTTGTTGGGCTTTTGTCAAATAGATGTTGTGTATTTTTGCTTGGGTTTTAACTTGGGCTTGGAAGCCAAAACCAATGCATTTTTAGATGGGTTTGCTTGGACAAAGAATGGACTGGCCTGTGTTTTCTTTTTGGATTTTCTCTGGGCTAGGAAGTCATTAGCCCAAGAAAATAACAAAAATGGCCCAGTGGTCTGGTTCCTTAAGAAATCTGATACGGAAATTGCAGTTTAGTCTCTAGTCTTCTGAGTAATTTCGCTGTAGTCCTAAAAGCTTTTGATTTCTTTCAATTAGCGTTCCTAATTTAATTTCAATTTAGTCCTTAAACTTTATTTTTCTTTAATTTCGACCCTAATTTTTTCAAAAATTATAATTTGATCTAAAAACTTTCTTAATTTTTGCAATTAGATCCCTGATTGCTTTTTTTTTTCTTAAGCATTATTTGTCTATCTTCTTTAATTGATAGTTATGCCGCATTTAGATGCATTTAATTAGTAAATTTTAGGAATTTCATGGTTATTTATATTTCTTTATAATAATGAATTGAATTTGCTATATGTTTGCATTTTCTTTTTAATTGTTAATTAAATTGGTGCCTTGACTATTTTATTGATTTTGGAGCATAAATAGAAATTCCACCACATTTAACCACAACTTCAAGGAAGGTATCTTCTATTATTATTTTAAATTTTTTTTATGTACTCCTTTGTGTTTTTTATGTGTGATTACATGTTTTGAGTGCTTTTTCTTTTATTTACTCATTGTATTCATTTTAAGTTTCATTTATTTTTTATTATTATTTGGGAGGCATTTAATGCCAAATTGTAATAGATAGATGTCTAAGAAATGTATTTAGTTAGGCTATGAAATAGGTAGGTTTTATTTTTGCCAAAATGTAATTAGTTAGATAAATGTAATAGTTAGTTTATTATTTTTCAAATTCCCCCCTTAAATTGTAGTTAGGGCTCCAAATGTAATAGTTAGGTCTTTATGTGCATTTTTTTGCTTGTGTGCTTATGTGTTTATTCATTTTCTTTAGGATTTTTGCATCTAGATATTATGCCTATGTGTTATGTGCTTTATGTGTTCATTTACTTTAATTATGCTTTACATGTTTTATTTATTTATAATAAATGCATGAAGTCACCACACTAGTCCAATGCTAAATGTGGCCTTTTTCCCCGATTTCTCACTAATCCAAAACTAGTGAGAACTTATAGACATGGGCTAATTCAATATTAGACCCTTAGGGTTGCCTACGCGCTAGAATTTCATGTTTGTATGACATTTATTGCATTTCATGCATATTTTTATTTTTAGGGTCATTTTCTCACCTTGCATGATCTTTTATCTATATATTATCTCCCTTATTCTTATGTGCGTGAAACATGACATTTAAACTTATATTCTATTTAGGAAATTAGAAGTTGGCTAGTACATTTGCTGACTAGGTTAGAAGAGTCATCCTTCAAATATAGGAAATGAACGAGTGGGGTTTTTTAGCCTTAGCACGCTCTTTCCCGCTCTATAAGAAGGAAAATTATGTCATGAATTTTAGTCTCCCGTACCCGTCATGTTGCATTCTTTTCTTTTAAATCATGCGTATTTATCTATATATTATAATTTTGCTTTTCTTCGAGTTTCATCTTTTACATATTTGTGACCTCTTCAAAGAATCACTTTTGGACGTCGCAATTAATGTGATTTGCACCAATTAAATTTTGAAGAGATATTCCGACCCTCCCGATATCTCCCTAGGTCTAGATTCGCATCCATACAGAAACATTTTAATGTGATAAGTTTTATAGGTTAGACTAAGAAAATTTTCGACTAAATCTCGCAACTAGTTTTGGTTAGATTGAAAGGGTGCCTTAGGTTTGACCCTATCAAATCTTTGCCTTTCTTTTCTTCAACCTTGACTCCCGAACCATTTCCTCTTGTTTTCAAAGATCTGGAGTCATCTAAAAGGGGTTTTATTTGTTTTATTTATTTCAAAATATATTTTGGATGATTTGGTACACTTAAACTCAATATCAAGTGACAACTCTTGTTTTTTCCTAAAAACCTTTTTTAGACTATTATTTTAGGCCAAAACCATCGCATATTTTAAGTCCCATTTTAGACTCTTCTTTTTCCTTATTTTAAATTAAAAACTCATTTTTTCAACTTTAAAATTTATTTTTCAAAAAAATAGGGCGCGACAAATGGAGGAGGGAGGAATTAGTAGGCACCGGGGTGGGGGGTGGGGGGCGGGGGACCCCGTTAATATCTCTATTTATTACGATACGTCTAAATGATAAAGATAAGAGTAGAAATCTCCAAAATAAAAAATTGTGAATCATTTTTAACTTTGTAGCTATCATGTAGAGTGGTGTGTACAGCACTATTTTCCTTTGAGGAATACGTCATACAAACAAAAGTTAGATCAATGAATCAAACTCCAAAAGGAAATACCCATAATCATACCTGTATTAGTTTTGCTTTAAGCGTTTAGCTAAAAAGCAAAATAAGTGCACTATTATTTGTGACACAAAGTCCATTATTTGAGAACTTGGATTGTGACTTTAGCCAAAAGAATGAAAAATTACTGCTATAGGTTAAGAAAATATATATAGAGTAAATATACCTAAATTCTAGACAGCGGAGTGAGCTATCAAAGAAACTAACATTACAATGGCATGGCAATATTGTTGACATTTCAGTTATAAGTCTCTCTCTCTCTCCCCCCTTTTTCTTTTATTTAAACAACTTTTTTATAAGTAGAAAATCTTGAATTCAAATCTTCTACTTATACTCCCTCCTTCTTATCATCCAACCTCACTCTCCCCTTTATTTAAGCGTTTTAGGTGCTAGTCAAATAGCATTATATACTGCAAATCATTCTTTCCTTTATTCAAGCATTTTGCAAAACCATCATGGGCTATGCCTAAAATTATCAGTACTGTCGTTACTGAATTTGAAATTCTTATTGTGTCAGGAAAAGCCCACTGGATTTTGAGTTTGTGTCTTCATTCCGCCTTTCACTGCCAATTACATCGGGGTCGCCTATTTTGGGCATTTTTTTTTCAAAAAGAAGTCTGTTTAAAATACTGTTTACAGTAATACTCTAAAATACAAATAAGTTTTGGTCCATTGGATCTCACAATTTTGTCCTTTTAAAATGACACCCTCACACGGAAGAAGTGAATATACCTTATGAGGTAAATTCTTTCTTGATTATCAATTGACGTAGAATTTTTGGTCATCCTCTTTATATCACCATAGGAACCGCGCCACTACCTTATAAATTAGACACTTTCTTAGGGTGCGTCTGAAAACTGAAATTTGAAATTTGAATTCATTAAATTATTGAATTGTCAAGTACTAAATCTAATATATTTGAGTGTATATTACATTCAATGATAAGTAAATAACTTGTCATTTATTTTTTGGAACAAGTTTTACCTAAGAAATTTAAGTCACTTAATTAATTCATATATTCAATTTTTTGTTATTAAACGTATCTGAACATGTTAAGATTTGAATCCATTAATCTTAAGTGTTGAATTATAAAACAAGACCTTAGTTATCAATCGATGTACTTTGGGCCTCCTCCTTGCATTACCATAAACATCCTATCTTAGACTGTTTCTTACTATCAATTAATGTGAGATCTTCGGCCCTCCTCCTTACATCTTTATTGAGTCCATACCCCTACATTAGATCTTATGAACTAGATTTTTTCTTAGCTATCAATTAACGTGTGATCTTTAACCCTCTTTTTCACAATCACCATAAGCCTCCTAGCTGAGGAAGAGGTCTTGTGTGCGGTGTGAGGGTTCCGAAGACAGTGCCCCTGTTTTAATGCTTGAATCTTTTTTTGAAGCGCTATTCGTTTTGATCCATTAGATTTCATGGTTTGTCATTTTCAAAGGCACCCCACATATATAGTAGGGGTAAATACGTTGTTTTATGAGTTAAATTCTTTCTTAGGTTCAGTCAATGTGCGATCGTTGAATCTTTGAACCTGATTATTACATCACCAGGCTCCTAGAGATTCTTATAGAATTGCTCATTAGTTGGTGTGTTGGCATGGGAATTTCTATGAAAATTTACGCCTGACTTTGTCGGCAAATATGGGATCTTTGAACCTGATCATTACATCACCAGGTTCCTAGAGATTCTTATAGAATTGCTCATCAGTTGGCGTGTTGGCGTGGGAATTTCTATGGAATTTTACACTTGACTTTGTTGGTGTTTTTGATTTTTGATTTGGTCGAGGAATAGGAATATTGAGGATGATGATTACGATCATAGTCATGGACAGAGAGAAGAAGTAGAAGAAGAAGGCAACGGTATGGGCAGGGGCGGGGAGGAGGAGGAGGATTATTTGCTGGAGGAGCAGGAGCACGAGGAGGAGGAGGAGGAGGAGGTGGGGGTGGGGGCTCATGATCCTTTCTTTTTCCTTTTTTTCCTTTTCACAGACAGTATTACAACAACTATAAGTAGTACTAGTTTAGTAGTATTATTATTAACACACACAGTTTTTTAGAGGAAGATACTAATAGCTGGCAGTCTTACTCTTAACTCCTTCCCAACTAGCAGTATTATTATTAACACCTTTTTCGCCAACTCTTCCTGCTCTGTTCGTACAGGTTTTTTGAAACTTTTTTTTACAATAAATATATCATTGCAATAATTTGTTTCACGAAAACAAACATGATTACAAAGTATCTAGAAATTATTTTGACATCCAAAAAGTGTACAGGGCTAATTTGTATGTTCTAATTTTATCTTTTATATACTATATAAGAGAAATTTTTTCTTTGTGATGCTATAGTGTTTGATAGAAACAAACCTAAGATTGTCAGAACCAGTATAAATTCAAAACCTTAAATTTTTACCCAGTGCTACAAATTTTATTTCCTTTTTTTTTTTGTGTAAGTAGTCAATGCACATGAATCAAAGGTAAATAACAAGGAGCCAAAGACTTTCCAAATATTTATTCTTCATGTCAAATGATAACATAGTCATATTTTTAGAGCATCAATTGGTCTTCTTCCATTTTGGACGTGCTCAAAATAGTTCCGAGTATAATCTATGACACTTTTGTACAACTTTGGGTGTTTATCATCAATTAGACCCTCTGCTGGTTTAATTTCACTTGTAAGCTCAGGAGAAAAGAACAAAGCCACAGTTCTCCTCTCCTTTTCCTTGTTTGTTACTACTCTATGTATTGGGCTCTTGAATATCCCATTTGTCATTATCTGCATGTATCAGACAAAAAACCCAACTAAAAGTTAAGAAAGATATATATACACTAGAAGGAACCAAACTGTGCAAGCACAGTCTAGACCCATCTATAAAATTATGGCTAAAATTCATTACACTATAATTTGCTTTCAAAGAAAAGGAAATTATAATTGTCAAAAAATGAGCCTAAAAAAGTTTATCTTTAGTGGAATGTTCCAAAAGTTTGCTCCAACTTGCTTACTGTGATGCAATAGAGATATATACTGTATTATATGGACAAACAACAGCAAAGAATTCAAAAACCAAGCACATGAGAAATGCAAAACCGGTTCAATATTAACATAAATGATATATGCTTCATAAAACTCAAGTATCATGCTATTATAATTACAAATGCATAAAATTTCACCACTATTTCTTTTTCAAACAAGACACCAACATGTGAAAACTTCTATCCTACAAATTCACCATAAACTTGCAAGAAAGTTGAATGGAAGGCTTTTCAATGCATAAAAAGGGTACAAAAATTTAGTACCAAAGAATTAGTAAAGGAAGTGCAAGATTCAATTATGCATTAAAAAGGAACTAAAACATCAGAATTGCAAAAAAAAAAAATTTTGCATTTAGATTAAAGACAAACTGCACAAAAGGAAAATCGATTTGCAGAACCAAAAAAATGGAAGGTTTAATGAATATCAAGAAGATCAAGCCAAAATAAATAAATACACCAAGGTAACATAATAAAGAGGCAAAAAAAGAAAATTGATAAAGGCTAAATAAAATACAGTTAATAAAAAAAGTTAATAAAATACAGTTAATAAAAAAAAGTCCATATTTGGCAACGTCAACGAGGGAAGAATAGGAATAAAAATAAAATGGAATATACCAGACAGTAGGGGTAGTGGAGGTAAAAGGTCTATTGTCTATGATTTTTGAACAATGGAATAAAGGAAATATCCATTCCCGTGCAAGAAAAACATACATTCAATTAATTATAGATGAAAAATGAAAAAATGCATTGATTCAGCGGAACAAGGAAAGGCAGAGAAAAATTAGGATGAAAGAAAAAAAGAAAGAAAAAGCAAAATACTGGATTAAAGAGTTAAAATTGATGGAATATGAAGTGATAATATAAATCAGTTGATTGTTGCGACACCTCTCCATTGTCAACAATAAATCATCTAAAAAAATAGTAAGAAAATAATCTTAGCATAATTAATTATAAAGAAAAAATTTTAAGGGGGATAAAAGAAAGATGAAGAAAAAGAGGAAGATGAAGGTTAAAAGCAGAAGCAGAAAGAGGAAGAAAAGAAGAATTGGAAAGGAGAGATATTTATGATTTTTGACTAACCAAAAAAAATAGTAGAGCAAAAATTCAACTACAAATAGAAACTGACACTTGTCAAAATAAGAGACAATACACTTGGCAAAAAAAAGATGTTGCTACAGTACCTCTTTTTTTTTTATATACAAGGTAGATATTGGACAGAGATCATGAACACAAAGAATAGTTCTGCTTTGAGTTGTTTGTACGGACACAGTTCAACAATACTGCCATTGTAGGTCTTGTTGAGTTGACGGTGCATTGGTATGGTCCTCATCTTTCCAGCAAAACCATTTTAATATAGCATTATGTGAATTAATTTATACCAATTGAAGTCACTTTGAGAAGAATCCATCAAATTGATTACAAGATTTGTGAAGCATTCTCAACTTAATTAATTCAACAAAATGGTTTCAGCAATTGGTGGTTTTGAAAAACTCGAGGCACCAAATTGTGCTCGAGGAAGGAACTAAAGTAATTCAAAAGAGAAAAAAATTAAAAATAAAAACTTTCTTGAAAGACCATATTGATACATGCCCCAAATGATTAGGTGACCAGAAAATTGGTAATTATCTAGTCTTAATTCATATCTTTTCATTCGTTAAGAATTGGAAAAACTAAATAGTTATCTCAGAATCTTTAATTACCTCAAGTTGATCACCACCATTGAAGACAATGGCATCCGGAGTAAGTGGAACTCGATACCAATGGTCATCTTTCAGGACTTGAAGGCCTTCCCACTTCTTTGTCTTGCAAGAGATAAGTGGTTCCTGATGCATCTCCATGTGGCTTGGCAGCAAGTATGCGATCGGGCCACGGACATGGAGGGTAGAAGTTAAACCTCGTAAGAGAAATTGGGTTCTTTCCAAACTGGTCAAGAAAACAATTTTCTCCCAAGTCAAGTGACTTTTCCATGGCCTTAACAATGATTTCATTCATCACCCTCAATCTTTCTGTGAATTCAAGTAAGATTTCTCTGGAAAGTCAAGAAAGAAAGTATTACATTTTCAAGAAATCAACCTAAAAAGTATTACATCTACAATTTTTTTTTATTTTTGCAACTTGAATATTTTTGTCCTATCTTTTAAGGGTCTAACAGGCAATAAGCTAGCCCATTTTTTCTTTCATTTAACACCTTGAAATCACTAACTGTAACCCAGTAACCGGATAAATCCAATTTTGGAAGCTGCTACTACAATTAAGTAGATAAAATGTGTATGCATACAAGCTTATTTCCTAGTTGGCACTGGTGTACTGATAAATCGGACACATTTTTAAGTGTTCTTGACGCAATTAGTTCCAGTCCAATTACGTTAATTGTTCGAGCATATAGGTTGATGGTGGGCCAAATTCGTAATTTTATGGCTCATATGTGTTAAATCATAGTATGACTGAAAGATTAATAATAATTCCGTGTATAGGAGCAATATGTATTATGTTAAGAGTTCTTTTATTCTGTTTCTAAGGCAGGGTACACAATAAGAGGTTGGTGGGTATTTAGTTATCTGCAAACGTTTGAATTTCCTTCTCTAAAATTTCTTCATTTTAAGAGGTGAATGATAGTGTTTGAAATTTTTGTAGTGGACTCACTCCCTCTATTTTGGTTGTCTATTCTGCATGGATTAGTAAAAACCTTATGTCAAAGTTGGCGGAGTGATGACTAATAAATCGGTCTTTTTTTGTGGGGGACTTTTTTTTGGGGGAGAGCCGGGGGGGGGTCCAACAGATTAGTTCCTAGCTACAGTAAAAACCAGTGATTTACACTGAAATCCTTTTGCAGCATAGACTATGGCAAGTAAAAATTGTAATTCTACGGTGAGATGTGGCAGGTTTACCTAAAATTTTGAGGAAGGCGAGGCCCATTTTTCAAATTTTCTGATACTCTCCGGGAGCACATGAAGATACAGCCGATCATTCCAATCAAGGGTTTGACGATCTGAATAGATTACATCATTGCCGTAGCCGTCAATCCCGTTTTCATCCCTGGAATATGTCCTTTTCTCGTCCAATGGAAGTTTGAAAAATTTTCCAGTGACTTCAAGCACTTCATCCAGAAATGAAGCACTCATTCCATGGTTAATTGCCTGAAATACCAAGCACTACTTTTGTAAATATAGAAGAACAAATTGGTTTGGGGATCGATAGTCCTAATAGATTTAGTGTTGTTTTCTTTCTTCTACAACTGTAGTATCTTAATGAACAGGGTCATTGCTAATAATTTCATGTCACCGCATGATTCTCTTAATATTTCAAAATATTCAAGTAACTTTCTTATAATATTATGTGAAGCGAAAAAATAGACAAAAAACATCTCAATTATGCGAGCAACTCAGATATCTAAAAATACGTGTGATGATATTATAATATCCAAATTAATTCCCTATGACTTCATATAATATCCATTTAATCCTGCTCTGGTTTTGCACATGTTCCATAAATGTTATAAAAGTGAGTAGACCATATATCAAAGTAAATGTAAAATAAATATTTCAATTAACGACAGCCCTATTTGGCAAATAAATTTTTTGTCAAATTTTTGTCTTACAAATTTTTTAATAACTTTAACTATAATAATTTTAAAAAACTTTCCAAAACTTTTAAAATACACATCTTATAATACCCACAAACACATAAAAAAAAATTCCCTCTTTCTATTCTTCTTCTTCCTGCCCCCTACCACCATCTCCTGCACCGGCAGGCAGAGTCACCGGCCACCTTTTTTTTTACTTTTCTTTGTCTCCTCTTTCTCCCTCTCCTCCTTCCTCCTTCCTCCCTCCCTCTCCTCTTCCCCTCCCCTCTCCCCACTCTCCCCTGCCACCTCATCCCCTCTCTCCTTACCTCTACTACCCTTCCCCTCCCCCTCCCCCTCTCCCATGTGCGATCTGGTCTGGTTGTTATGCGACTAGATCGTGAATAGGGGAGGGGGAGGGTGCCGGGGGAGAGTGGGGAGAGGGGAGGGGAGGGAAAGAGGAAAGGAAGGAAGGAGGAAGAAAGAGAAGGGGGAGAGGGGCAGAAAGGAGAAGGGGAGGAGGTGTTGAAGGAGAGAGGGAGAGGGAAGGAGTAGAGGGAGGGAGGAGGGAGGAGGAGACGGGAAGGAGAGGAGAGAGAGAAAAAATAAAAAAAGAATCCAGACCGCTAGCGCTGGTTGCCGGCTAGGTGCCAGCAATGGCGGCCGGTAGTAGGGAGGGAGGGAGAAAAAGAACACTGGGGTGGAGGAGAAGAAAGAAAAAGAAAAAGAAAAAGAAAAAGAAAAGGGAAAAAAAAGAGAGGAAAGTTTCATTTTTTTTAAAAGGAAAGTTTTTACTTGAGACATTAATTAACTATTAGAGTAGAGGGGAAGCACATGGTATTGACTAAGAATCAACTTGTCGAGGGCTGAAGTTTTGAATAAACCTGAAAATAACCACACGAACTGAGAGCAGTCCGCAATCTCCTCAGTTCGCCCGCGGCCTCAAATGAAGTAGAACTCAGAAGACTGGTATCAATAGTTGGAATCTCCAATATTGGAAGGGTGGTAGAAATGATGCTTTCAGAGTCTTTGACGATGTAACTTCTAGGAGGGCTGTTGGCTTTAATGGCCAATTCTTCCACTGTCAGGGCTTGATGTTCATCCGTAGATTCCATGCTTTTAATCTTATGCAGTTAAGACAAAGTTTCTTGAGCGGGTTTAAATAAACAAACCCCAGGAAAATGCTGTGATCTCAGATTTTGTGCTTAGCACATAAAACATCAGCATTATAGACCATAGACTTGTACAGTACTTTGTTGAAATAATGCTTATGTAATTTGGCTTGATGGCTAACGACTTTTGACTATTTTTTGTTGGACAAATAACATCAACTTGTAGATATTACTTATGAGCATCCACTTGATTCCCATGCGTAATTGACTTATGAATCCAGTTTGCAAACAATTTACAATTGTTAGCACACTGAAAAGGGTTTCGGGGCCACTAGCGTGGAAAAGTAATTGTTGAAAATTTTGGCACTGAAAAGGATTTCGGGGCCACTAGTGTCATGCGCCAGCCTTTAAACTAAAGTAACCTTATCTTCTTTCAGTGGTAGAAAAGATAATGTTTTTGAATGGTTTTTAATTTTGGTCATTATCACGAGTAAGTAAGTGCATGTTTATAAAATGATAGATCACTTATAGGAGAAAATTGAATACTAATTTTTTTAGGAATAATTTCAGATACCTCGCCTGAGGTTTCTGACAATTTCACTGAAATCCCCTGAAATTTGAAAAATTACACTTACATCTCTTGATTTGATAGTTTTAGTAACAAAACCTTAAAATAATATTGATTTGGTCAAATTTTTAAATGAATATCCAAAAATGCCCTTGTGTAATGAGTTTTAATTTATTTTTCTATATAATTATAAGATTATCTAGTATAATTATAAAGAAAATATGCCAAAATTTTCATATCCATACCTACTATTTGATAAACAACTATAATAATAAGAATTAATTTTTCATACATTAACAGTGTATACAATTTCACCATTAGATGCATGACGCATAATTTAAATTGAATTTAAAACCCAAATTTTGCATATGTGTCTCGCATCTAATTGTGATAGTGTATACACTTTCAATGTATATAAGATTAAGTCTAATAATAATTTTATCACTATGATAGGATACTTTAGATGGTATTTTATTATGAATTTAGATTTATAAGATAGAAAAGAAAATATTAAAATATTTCATTTAGAGTTTATGAATTTTTTGAATAGTGGGATTATCATAATTTAGTAATGATTTTGGGCTATTTCTTTTTGATTTATTATTAATTTTAATACCAAAAAATAGAAAAAAAAAAGATCAGTAAAAAAAATTGCATTATATATAAGTTAACTCATAAAAAAAAATCACTAGTTCGACATTTGGTTACAATAGAAACTAAAGAGAATAGTACCAATTCTTCGATTTTATTGGCAAAAAATAAAAAAATGAATAAGAAGAAAAAATAATGAAAAAATAATTTTAAAAGTCATTCTAAATATAAGCATACCAAACAAGGGAATTTCATTAAAATATTTAACGGTAGTATTGTTATTTTAAATGACATGACAGGTGCCGAACCTGTGCAATAATAAATAAACCCAGTTGCCAACTAAAGTAATCAAAACCCAATTCTGCGTACTGGAGCAGAGACTCTAGGTGTGCAATGGGTTACTTGATTCACCCTGTTCCCGAAGAGTTTGTTTAACCCGATATACCAGAATGAGATTGCTTATTCACAAGAAATTATTGATTTGTAAACAGGGCAAGTAGGGTCGTATCCTCAAGAACTTGGGGAAATTCGTTTCTTTTCAAATCCACAGTTACGAGGGGGTGTTTTTTTATAGCAACGACAATAATTAAACAGCACGAATAAAAACAAATAGCTCACTAATACTTAAATGGCAATTCACTAAAATCAAAGTAATAATAATTAAAGGTCTAGTCAAGAAATAACTTCAGCAATGGTTCAACTAATTGATCATCGATGTAGAGATAATTCCAATTATTAACTAATAAATAGGTTATAACTGTCAAACAAGTGATGACAGTTAACTCCTCCTTACTGTTTCGATGACTGAGGTAGGCCCGTCAATCATTACCCTAATTGAGAAATAATCTTAGGTACGCCCGTAAGATTTAATTCCCCAATTGCCTTACGTATTAGAGGAGCCCTATCCTAACCAAATAACACACTACCAGGGTTAATTTAGATTAGCCTGCGTATTCCCCTGACACAAATCCAATCATGCCAGTTGTCACTATTTTAGAGCAATTAAACAATTACGAATTTAACGCTCTAATTGACACCAGATTGCTAAATTAATTCAACGTCCGGGTCCAAGATATTTAATTAACAAAACAACCATAAACATTATAAATAAAGAATATGCAAATACCAGTGAATAAAAGAAATAAATAAAATTAATTCGATCTCATAAATTTTAGATGAACCAAAGCCTCCGTTATTCCTTGACTAGAAAAGGGAATTTAGTTCATCCCGAATTGGAAAAACCCATGCAAAACTGACGCAACAGCAGCGGGCATGGTCCTTGCTCGCGAAATTTCAATTTGATCGATTGATGAAAGAAAACGAGAAGCTACAGTGAATGATTCAATTGGTTTCTCATTGTTCCTGACAAGAAAGCCACTAAAGGCGAAACGGAAAAGTCAAACAGCAAAGGCTCCCAAAAGATAGTGCTCGCCCTCTGTTCCTAATTCTAATTCCTATATATTGCTCCCTACTGTGCGGCGGCTCCGGACGTGAGGAAGACTTCAGCCTTTCGTTCCCCCTTTGTCCTCGGTTCGGCAGTTGCCAACGAAAAAGGGAAAAGGTTTTCCTTTAAAAAAATGCCCCTCGGTAAGCTCTGTTACTTGGACTCCTTTCCTGTTAAATTGGCACTTGTTATCATATTTTCATTCTACTCCCTGAAATAAATGCAAAATACCAAAAGTGAGTAGAATCTAACAATTAATCCACATCGGCCCAGGTAATAAGGGAAATTAATAATAAAATAAAGGAAAAATCGTTCAAAACGTCCCTCATATTTTGCAAAATAACTTTTTTCATCCCTCACTTTTAAAAATGAAATTTTACGTCCCTTACAAATTCACATTGATCAAATTTGGTCCCTACTTAGATTTCCGACTAGTTTTTGGTCGGAATTCACCACGTGCCTTGCACGTGATCATATTTTAAAGGCAAAATTGTCAAATTAAATTTTATATAATTCGATTCATAATCCCTCACATTTCATAAAATAAATTTTTTCGTCCCTTACATTTTACAAAATGAATTTTTTCATCCTTCACATTTTTCAAAATGAATTTTTTCATCTTTTTATTGATCATGTGTGTGAATAATTTTTTTTTAAATCTATGTATATATCTATTTGATTTCACCTGAACAGTACGAATAGCATGTGAAATCAAATAGAGATATATTACATATTATTCGTACTGCTCAAGTGAAATCAAATAGATATATACATGGGTTTAAAAAATTGTTAGTTTTTTACTTATATTCATTTTTTTACTCAAATTTTGAAAATAAAAAAGACATTTAATTCTAAATATTATCGAGTGTTTATATTGAATTAAATTTGGACAGAAAAAATAAATAAAAGAAAATTATGACAAAAAGAAATAAGTGATTGGCATTTTCAAATTTTAAAACTGTTGGTCTTAAAAGTGTCGAGTAGAAATTTCATATTTAAACTGAAATTTGTTAGCACAATTATAGAATTCGAGTTAGGACCCATTAATTAGATGACCTTATTATACAATTCAATAAATAAATTATTACTAAAAGAGAAATGTCACAAATATTGAATAGATTCAAATGGTGAAATCATATAAATATATACATGGGTTTCAAACAAAATTATTAGTTTTAAACTCCTATATATATATTTATTGAATAGCATGTATATAACCACGATTAGCATGTTTAGATGAAATCCAATAGAGATAAGTTACATGTTATTCGTACTGTTCAGGTAAAATCCAATAGACATATACGTGGATTTATAGAAAAAAATCTATTCATACACATGATTAATGAATGATGAAAAAATTCATTTTGAAAAATGTGAGGGATGGAAAAATTTATTTTTTGAAATGTGAGGAACGAAACAATTCATTTTGTAAAATGTTAGGGACGAAAAAATTCATTTTGTGAAATATGAGGGACTATGAATCAAATTATATAAAAATTTGATTTGACAATTTTGCCCTTAAAAAATAATCACATGCAAGTCACGTGGTGGATTCCGGCAAAAAACTAGTCAGAAACCTAGGTAAAACCAAATTTGGTCAACGTGAATTTGTAAGGGACGTAAAATTACACTTTTAAAAGTGAGGGACGAAAAAAGTCATCTTGTAAAATGTGAGGAACGTTTTGAACAATTTTTCCTAAAATAAATGATAAAATTACAACCTATCATGACAAGGGAGGTATGTGTAATTTTTAAAAGTTGGAAGAAGCTAAATGAAATTGTTAACAACCTCAAGGGAGGTTTCTGAAATTATCCCAATTTTTTTACTGCTATTTACTATCAGCAATAAGTCTGAAAAAGTAATATTTATAAATTATCCACCAACACACTCAAAATTAACAACACAAGTAAAGTAGCACTATAAACCTACTCTGTTTGCTTGGGAATAGTAAGGTGCTCTGAAAGAATAGGGACAGGGCAGCAATCGATTCTTCATTGGAACATAAAACACATTTCTTTTTCCCATGGATATCAATACGTAAGAATCATTTGGGATGTTAAGCGTGATGGGGTTGTATTACAAAAAGAAAATCGAATAAGTGTCGTTAATTGCAAGTTACAAACAGCAAAGTAACAATTGTTACCTAATAAACATATCCTGAGTTCAGTGGCTGAGCTTCCACCGATGAATTTGTTGAGATCAGTGGGATTTGACTAGGACGGGTTTTTTTTTATTTTTACTTTAAGATTAAAATTGCTTTGGCAAAAAAGATTCATGCTCTTGCATTGTCGTTAACCCAAAAGAAAAAAAGTATTGTTTCTAATGCAGATCTCTCTTGTATGTTTGCATGTATCAGTTCTCATGGATTTTGATGCATTAGTGAAAAAGGGTTCTGTTAAGATCTTTTCCGATAGCAGGGTTATCACTGTGTCTCAATAATGAAGGACACAATTACTGGCTGGTTGATGTTGACATGTAATTAAGCAGGGAGTAAAGTAATTTCACAATCATAGAAGTTTGCACTCATTTGACAAAGTATCAATAATTAAGTAATACTTCCCTTTTGGCTCATGTGTGGATTAAGAGGAATTAAGTTTTCTGGGATTAGTAGACGTGGGAATTTTAATTCCAGCATCATTCGATACTGCTGCATATTTCATCGACACGAAGAGGTGAAAAATTTAAATTAAATCTTATATACATTGATAGTGTATACTATCATAATTGGATGTACGACATATATGTAAAATTTGAATTTCAAATTCAAATTCAATTGTAAGCTCAGGAGAAAAGAACAATGCCACAGTTAAATTCAAATTCAATTGTAAGCTCAGGAGAAAAGAACAATGCCACAGTCCTCCTCTCCTTTTCCTTGTTTGTTACTACTCTATGTATTGGGCTCTTGAATATCCCATTTGTCATTATCTGCATGTATCAGACAAAAAACCCAACTAAAAGTTAAGAAAGATATATATACATATTGGAGAGAAATCATGAACACAAAGAATAGTTCTACTTTGAGTTGTTTGTACAGACACAGTTCAATATTACTGCCATTGTAGATCTTGTTGAGTTGGAGGTGCATTGTTATGGTTCCTCATCTTTCCAGCAAAACCGATTTAATAGAGCATCACGTGAATTAATTTCTACCAATTGAAGGCACTTTGAGAAGAATCCACCAAATAGTTCAAAGCCCATGAAAGTTGTATTTGGTTCATTCTTTTTGACAATGGTACGATGTGACACAACAGAAATTTCTTCGTTACTACCCTATCCTTGTCCGACTGTCCGAGGCCCTAATTAGTGGATTAAAAGAAATTGCCTGTTATTTCAACTGCAGTCTGCGGACTTTAGAGGCAGTGACCGTTGACTGTCAAAATCTGTGGTTTGTTGTAATATAAATGCTACGGTGATTGACTTTGAAAGTCTTCATTCGATGATTGAAGTGTGAATTCATTCAGGGTCCGTTTGGTTGGATTGAAAATATTTTCCTAGAAAAAATATTTTCTATCGAAGTCATTTTCCTAGAAAATCACTTCCTTCCCCATAATTTTCCAGTGTTTGGTTATTAAGTGAAAATATTTTCCAAATTCCTTTTTTAATAATTTTTCGGTGTTTGGTTTGTCAGTCAAAAACCTTATTCATGGTACAGAATTAGAACCATTGGTACATAAAAGCAGCCTAATCAAGCCTAGAGTGACTCAAATCCCTGCTTTAAATGTTGTCGGCCTCAATTGGATAAAAAATCTGGAACAATTCAATACATAAAGAGGCAAATATATGCCAAAATATAAAATATTGCTCAACAAAAACGAAAATCACATCTCCAAATGGAAAATGGTCCCAAAAATATCAGTTGCCCAGGTAGTAAATCATGGTTACATCATTAATAGCACTGAAGATTATGTCCTTAATAGCAGAGATCTTCTGATCTGTGACCAATACCTGTGCATTCTCAAGCTCAACAATTAGTTTCTCAGGATTGGTAACAAATTGTGGAGAGATGTATCCCCTATCAATCTGCATGTCAAAAAGAATAATGACCAAGTCATATTTAAATCACAATTATCAAGTAAACAAAACGCAAAGCAGGGGAAAAAGATTTGCATATCAAGACTTGGGAAAAGCATGGGGAAGCAGCTCGAACAGACCTCCATTCCTTCCTCCACATCGACTGTAGTCTCAAAGGAAGAGGATGACTCAATGGACAAGACGCCATCAGGTCCAACCTTGTCAATTGCATCAGCAACCAGGATTCCAATAGTTTCATCATTTCCAGCAGAGATAGCAGCAATGGCTGCATATAGAGGAAGAAATACATCAATACGAATTTCTCTGGTGACATCAAACTAGGAACTAAATGGACAATACATTTGGATCCACATCATAAGAGCCAAAAAATATACCTTTGATATCTTCACGACCTTTAACCGGCCTGGCCTTTTTCTCTAGCTCACCAATCAAACCTTGTACAGTGGTTTTTGGGAGCTCAGTGGTTTTTGGGCATGAAGAATGAGAATCATGGGACGATAACTTCACTCATCCATGGTTATAACAGGCAATGATAAATTTTTAGGATTTTTATCTCTGCAGAGCACTCCCTGCAACTGTATTAGCATATAGATACAGGGGCTGCGAAGACGTGAACGTATCAAAGAGTGGCAGAAATAATTAGACACGATACAAAACGAACAAAAACATTTAATAGCTCCAATGCCTCTCACGCAAACAGCTTTTCAGTACCGATAGTTAATATTTGGATGCCAGTACAACCTTAAATAATACAAAACCATGACAGAACGGGATGACCATATTCAATATTACAGTTGAGACGAGATTTTACAAGAGAGAAATCTCAAATGTTAAAAAGTTACAGCTCAACTGAGCTTGAAAGTGCCCTGCGAGTACATAACATAAACCTCCACTAGCAAGAAACTGCTGACTGAGAGTTTCATTTCAAGGCAGATATCTAGTTTAATAGATACAATTCAGAAAGATCTGTATTCAAGTTCAAAATTCTTCGATCAACTGAGTTCCTAGCTAACTAACTTACCTCCTTTCGTCAGTCTATTTGTGCAAATAAACTAGCCTACTGGGACTAAGAAGCTACTAACCAGTTTCATGTCTTAAATATCCATCTTGAGTACAATATTGTTGACATTGCTCTCCTGTGATTTTTCCAGCGCAACAACCTTAGCCCGATAAGCTGCTGCTGCAGCCATTGTCCTTGCCCTCTCTCCTTGAGGAAGTTCACATGCTTCGCTGAGAGAATCCAATCTCAACTCAGCAGGTGGAATGAAACACTCTCCCGACAGACCAGGAACATTAAAGGCTACTTCCTCGATGGTCCATGCTCCTTCCATCCTAGTTTTGGTATGACTCATTGCTGTAACCACTGATCGCCCAGAGTGAGCAATCATGATCCCCTCAACAGGCTCACCAGATTGTAAGAAAAACACTACCCTACCCTACCCGGATTCTGATTCCAAGAATCATAAAACCCCCAAAACTCAGCAGCCAAATTAATTCATTAGCATCAATCAAATCAGATTTAACCCTAATCAGGTAAGAACAAACTAAAACAAAAGCAACCCACAAAAATTCATTCAAATCCAACTTCGAAAGGAAACAAACGAAATTTGTGTGCAATTGTATATACAGACGCAGTGAAGGTGTTTGTGCGTGAAGAAGAGAAACTGAGAGTTAAAAAAACCTGCCGAATGAAGATGACTAGTGAGTTTATAGATTATGTAGTGGTAGCCGCCGAGACAGTGTCGCCGGAGGAGGTGATCGCCACTGAGGACTGACGCCGGAGGAAGCGGGAATGGGGGTTCTTCAGGAATGAAAGGAAAAAAAAATGACAGAGAGATAGAGAGACAGAGACAGAGACAGAGAGAGAGATGCCGGAGTAGTTGAATGAAAGGTATTGTCCTTGCGAGGCTGTGAAAAGAAGGCTGAGGAAAATAACTTCACAATAAAGGCTAAGGAAGTTATTTTCCTCCCGTGGATGCAACTTATTTTCTGTCAGAAAGTAATTTCCCCAATTATTTGGTTACCAAACACTGGAAAATGTGGAAATGTTTTCTGGAAAACATTTTCTGATCCAAACAAACAGACCCTAAATGTGTTTAGAAAAAAGAATTCACAAAGGGAAGGAGAAATTGACTGCTTTTATCTGTATTAAAATTGGCAAAACTATCTTCCAGGTCAAGAGTATACATTAAGTTTTGATTTGTATGCATATAAAAGGAAAAAAAAAGAAAAAAGAGTGGAAAAAAATAAAAAATAAAAGGGTAAAATACATTTACCTTCCTGTGGTATAGTGTTTTCTTATATAATCCCTATATGGTTTCAAAAGTTATACAGAACCCTCTCATAATTTGGTTTAAAGTGTTAAAGTGACGCAAATAGTCATTCATAACAAAACTTTTAAAAATGCCGAAATTACCTTTATAAATACATGACACACTAATCCCGTATGATTTTTATGTTTTATCACATAACCCCCTTATAGTTTAATATTTTACCATATAACCCCCTTATAATTTTCAAAATATATACATAACCGCCCTTAGTAATAATTTTCAACTATACATAAAGATATTTTCGACATTTTAGATGACTCCATTGCGAATGATCATTTCCATCACTTTGACACTTTAATCCAAATCATGAGGGGGTTATGTATAACTTTTAAAACCATAGGGGGTTATGCAAAACAAACTAAATCACAGGGGGGGTAAAGTGTAATTTGCCCAAAATAAAAAATAAAACCTCTAAAGCCTTGTCTATAAAGGGAGGATCCGTCAGTGTCTCATTTTGTAGTTCATACAAGTAAACAAATTAACCAATCTGTCCAGCCTCAGCTGAGCTAGACGAAAAGAAATCATGCTTCCAAATTTCATTACAGAGGTTTTCGTTTTTATGTTTATTTTAGTGCTACATACACTAGCCCCATCATTTCCTCCCAAAGTTTGTGCATCAGATTTTGCTGAAGAGGCCGCTTCGCTCTTGAAATGGAAATCCAATTTTGCAAACAAGGATAGTTCCCTCTTCATTTCGTGGAATGTACCGCCTACCAAAGCCAAGAATTCTTCCAGCCCTTGCACTTGGGCTGGTGTTTCATGCAATGTTGATGGAAGTGTCAACAGATTGAACCTCACAAATTCCAATGTCAACTCTACACTCTATGGATGTATCAGATTTAGTATTTAACAATTTAGTAATTTAATATTTTCAAATTTCAAATTTCAGTTTTTAAAATTTAATTTTATCAAATGCATCCAAAAGAATTATTGTTCTAAGAATTTGGTATAAGTGCTTGATTCTTATTTTGATACCAAAAGTATAGCCATAGAAACTTCTAAAATCCTTCCCTTGGAATTGCTTTCAAATATGAACCTTTATTCTTCAAGAAAATTAAATTAATATATTTCAGTATCAACTTTATTTGGAAAATTACATAAATAGACTCAAATACCATAAGTAAGGCAAGACTAAAAAACTACATTAAATTATATATTATGTTTAGGACATGCTCATTTGATATTCAGTCCGGTAATGATAGGATTAATAGCCTCAGTCATAAACTGAGTAAGCAAGCAATGCATTTATATTTTGATGAGAAATTCTTTGATCCTCAGTGTCTTAGTACACTTTTGTGAAGAAAAACTTGAGCCCTTGCTCATACAGTGTATTTTCTCTATTAGTAAAAATAAAAACTTCTATCCGTTCAGGGAAAAAAAAAAAAAAGAGGACGTCATCGGAGTACGAAATCTAATGCACTAATCAGCTATTAGATAGTACAGTATGGAAGGTCTTTTCAACTTCCCTTTGGAAGCATTGACTGTTGACTATTAAAACCTCTGGTAGGTTTGTAATGTAAAATCAAAATGCCACATTGATTTACTTTTCGAAGTCCCTACTGAATAATTGACTTCTGAAATTTGATGGACGTGTTTAGAAAAAGAGAATAGTGGGTTTTATTGAACTCTACTGATCTGCTTTCGTTTTCATGTGGGAAGGTGACAAGAATTGCCTTTATCATAACCGGGAAACAACCTAACAGGCCAAGACAAAACTAGGGTCCAATTAATGACAAAGAATCAATTTTCAATGTGTACTTATCTATATGACAGAAGAATGGGGAGAAGAAAGAAAGTAAAAGACGACCTCCGGAGTCTTGTATTTAAAGGGTTGAAGCATCAATATCTCATCATGCAGTTCATTAGACAAACAAAGTGAACGAATTTGATCCAGCTACAGCTGAGCGTGAGCTAAAGAAATCATGCGTCCTTGCGTGACAAGAGAGGCCTTTTTCGTGTTTCTTTTTGTGCTATATACACTAGCCCCATCATTTCCTCCCAAAGTTTGTGCATCAGCTTTTGCGGGAGAGGCTGCTGCCCTCTTAAAATGGAAAGCCAGTTTTGCCAACCAGAATAGTTCCCTCTTGATTTCATGGAATATTAAGCCTACCAAAGCCAAGAATTCTTCCAGCCCTTGCACTTGGGCGGGTGTTTCATGCAATATTGATGGAAGTGTCAACAGACTGAACCTCACAAATTCCAATGTCAGCACGACACTCTATGACTTTCCATTTTCATCCTTGTCAAACCTTGAATACGTTGATCTTTCCATGAATGAACTTTTTGGCAGCATACCGCCCCAGATTGGTAATCTTACCAAGCTCATTTATCTCGATTTCTCGTTCAATCAGCTGTCACAAGAAATCCCACCTGAAATTGGCTTGTTACAAAATCTTCAAGTTCTCCATCTGAACGAAAATCAATTGTCTGGTCCAATTCCTGAGGAATTAGGCCATTTAGTCTGTCTTACTGAGCTTGTTTTGAATACCAATAACATCAGCGGCACAATTTCATCTTCCTTGGCAAATCTGAGAAACTTGACATACTTGTCTTTGTACGGAAACCTATTATCAGGTTCCATTCCTCCAGCAATAGGAAACTTAACCAATCTTGTCACTGCCTTTTTGAGCTCTAACCTTCTTACAGGTTCAATTCCACGTGTTCTAGGTAACCTCAATAAGTTGGAGACCTTGTTCCTTTTCCAAAACCATCTGTCCGGTCCCATTCCAGTTGAGTTAGGGCAGTTGAAATCACTTCAGAGCTTGAGCTTGTTTCGAAATAATCTCATTGGCACAATTCCAACATCACTGGGTAATCTGACAAATTTGACTGTCCTCCATCTCTATGATAACCAACTCTCAGGCTCAATTCCTGAAGAGTTGGGCAACCTAGAGCTACTTACAGATTTGGAACTAGACAGGAATGAACTGAACGGTTCTATTCCTAAATCATTTGGTGATCTGAGCAACCTGGAATCTCTGTTTCTGCGTGAAAACCAGCTTTCTGGTTCCATTCCAGAGGAGCTTGGGAAGTTGGCAAAGTTGGCTGTGATGGAAATGGATACAAATCAATTCTCCGGTCATCTGCCGGAACATCTTTGCCAAAATGGAACACTTCAAAACTTCACGGTAAGCAACAACAAGCTGATAGGCCCAATCCCTATAAGCTTGAAAAATTGCTCAAGTTTATTTAGAGCTCGATTTCAGGGAAACCGGCTGACTGGGAATCTGTCAGAAATGTTTGGTATCTACCCCAACTTGAATTTCATGGATCTTAGCAACAATGAATTCTATGGCGGAATTTCTGGCAACTGGGGTAGATGCCCAAACATGGCAGCACTTTTTCTTGCCGACAATCACATCACAGGTCAGATCCCTTCAGAGCTGGGAAACGCATCTCAACTTCATGTACTTGATCTTTCTTCCAATGACTTTACTGGGGAAATTCCAAAGCAAGTTATGATGCTGGCTTCCATGCTCAAACTAAATCTACAAAATAACCAACTTTTTGGCAATATACCTGAAGAAGTAGGTCAGCTCAAAAATCTGCTTTATCTTGACCTGTCAGGAAATTTCTTGCGTGGATCTATCCCAGAAAATTTTGGAGGTTTCCAGCAATTGTTTAACCTGAATTTGAGCAACAACAACTTGAGTCAACAGATTCCACCTCAGATGGGTGAGTTAACTCGACTTTCTATCTTGGATCTGAGTCATAATTACATCACAGGAGGAATACCATCTGAATTCAGATGTTTACAGAGTCTAGAGATATTGGATCTTTCCCATAATTACCTCTCTGGTTTCCTTCCAAAGGCTTTGGCAGAGCTGCCTGGTTCTTTGCATATTAACATATCTTTCAATAACTTTGAGGGTCCAATTCCTTACGGCAAAGCCTTTAAAAATATCACCATAGAAGAACTGAGGGGAAACAAAGGTTTGTGTGGCAATATTACTGGTTTACCAGTATGTGAAAGTCCTCAATTGAGTAGAAAGCATGTAAACGGTAAGGGGTTCAATCTTGTTCTTGTAATTGTGCTCCCTCTTCTAGGATCATTCTTACTTCTTTGTGCATTCTTTGGAGCTCTTAAAGTTTGTCGACAAAGAAAAAGAAAGACCACGGAGAATGTCGAGGATGCTGATTTGTTTTCCATAACCACCTATGATGGCAAAGCAATGTACCGAGCAATTATAAAAGCAACAGAAGAGTTTAGCGAAATGTTCTGCATAGGGGAGGGAGGTTTTGGAAGTGTGTACAAAACAATTCTTCCACCTTCTAACTTAGTAGCTGTAAAGAGACTTCATCTGTTGCCCGAGAAGGTGTACTTCGACAGTTTCTTGAACGAGATAAGAGCCTTGACAAACATCAAGCATAGAAACATTGTGAAACTCTATGGTTTCTGCTCAGATTCCAAACACTCCTTTTTGGTCTATGAGTACCTTGAGCGAGGTAGCTTGGCCAAAATTTTTAGCGCGGATGAAGAAGCCAAGGAACTAGACTGGGAAAAGAGGGTGAACATCATCAAAGGCGTGGCTCATGCCCTATCTTACATGCATCATGATTGCACGCCTTCAATAGTTCATCGAGACATATCAAGTAACAATGTTTTGCTTGATTCAGAATATGAGGCAAGTCTTTCAGACTTCGGCACTGCTAAATTTCTCAGGAAGGACTCATCCAATTGGACTACTCTTGCTGGCACACTTGGATATGTTGCACCAGGTAATTCGCAGTGTTATAATTTCTCTCTGTTTTCAGGTATTTAAGTGTAGATGTTTCACTGATAACATGATTTTCCTTGCAGAGCTTGCCTATACAATGAGAGTCACTGAAAAATGTGATGTCTATAGCTTTGGAATCTTGACATTGGAAACAATCAGAGGGACGCACCCTGGTGACATAGTTGCCAATCTAGTGTCTTCAACACCTGGAAACATAGAACTCAAGGACTTGTTGGATCAGAGACTTCCGCATCCCACGGAAGAAGCTGAAAAGATTCTGATATCCACCATCAAACTAGCAAAGGCGTGTTTACATGTGAATCCAGAATCTAGGCCTACTATGCATATGATTTCTAGTTTGTTATCTGTTGGTGCACCATGTCGCCAACAAGTAGGTAAGTATTAGGTAACAAATAGCCCCAGTAAGGATTTTCTTTTTTTTTTTGGTAACAAATAAATTAAGGTGTAATTTCATTTTGCCTTGAATCTTGCCTCCCTTTCACTCAATATCTCATGTTTATTACTTTGTCTGTGATGGGACAGTGAGTAAAGCAGATAAGCACTTTAATTGCTAGCCCAGTAGACTCTTGTACATTTCTGGGTGCTATTCAAGTATTTTTCCTAATCATTCTAGCCGTGTAAAACATCACGTTTACCTCTGAAAAATCAAGTCTCTATAATATACATTTTACATAAGCACTTTTTTCCCTAATCACTTCAATTCATCACATGAATTGCCAAACATAAAAGACATACAACATCACGTTTACCTTTCTAAAATCAAATCTCTACAATATAACGGTTTATATCTGAGAACCAAATTGTGCCTAACTAAAAATTACCTAAGCCAAGATTCAGAACATGTTATTGCAACATTATTCTAGTCAAATAATTATTCTTTGCTATTACTCTTGTTCTTTTTTGTAATTTTATCCAAGATACTATTGTTAATTAAATAAAACAAATCGCCCCAGTGAGTTAAACTAAGTCATGATCAACCCGGTATCAGTGGTTCATGGATTTATCCCAAACAGACTCGGCAATCAGCACAGAAAAGCCCAAATTGAGTTTCGAACATCATTGTATCAGTCGTCTTTAGATTTAGACCAAATTGATTTAGACCCAAATTAGCATAGATGAAACCAAAAAATTCGGACCACTTCTCAATTTGTGCGTGTGATCCTTGCACAAGGGCCATGCTAATCGTCTTTGGATGGTTCCAATTTTATCAAATGTCCACTGAAGGCTGGGCTGTCAATTGGGCTTTTTAAGTCGGGTTTTAGCAATTTCAAACTCAATTCACAAATTATATGGATTTTTGGGTTTTGGGTTCATATTAAAAGGATCAAACTTAATTCACACTATTATATGAGTTTCGGAGCCAAATTGGGATAGGCCCAACTCACAATTAAATACCTAATTTATAGTATATTTTATAATTATGAATTAATATAAATTTATATATAAATGATCAACATTTTATATTGTAATGTGTATAATTATAAATTATAGATATTATTATATATTTTTATACATATAATTATACTCACATATGGGCAGGGTTTTAATCAAATCTGAGTCTTGTATGGTCTAAACTCAGCTCACATTTAGTTTAAATCTAATATTTGGATTCAAGTTTTGCCCAACCCAATTAAAGTTTAGGTTCAATGAGTTTTTTTCGTGCCGAACAGGTCACACTCGAGCTGACCCAATCCCATTGACAATTTCTATTAAAGGAACGCTTAAGGCTGTAGGAAAGGCAAATATAATTTCACGTGCACGACCAATGAGGAAACTAGGCCGCAAATAGAAGGATTTAACATTGATTATTGCCATCAAAACTGGCTCAAAACATTCATCATTGAACTCTTGAATACATATGCGTTTTGACTAATTTTTCATCCACAAAAGGAGAGCTCAACTTCACTTGAATCGTTCTAAATTCTCCTACCCTCTCATCATTTCTTAAATTCCACATTTCCCTTACTAGAAAAAAATTAAAAAAAAAGAACAAACTTCATTTGAATGTGTTAGGAAGAAACACCTCGAGAGATCACATTAACGAATCCAATATGTAAGTCAGGAATCCAAATTTAACCCAAAAGTTTAAGTTATTAGGTTTTGGACCCTTATTTATATATTAACCACTCTTTCTCTATGTCTTGAATCAATGTGAGACATAACTCTTTACTCATGAGCCTAACAAATCTCTCCCTTTATGAATAATTCCTTACATTAAATCCAAGTTTATAAGTTCTCTTTCGAATCCACTTTAATATTCAACGCAAGCCCGCTTTACCACCAAGATCACATTTTCTACCAATCATAGACCCACTTTTCTTTAAAATCCAAACTGAATTCTGAACCCTCAACAACCTTTGGATCCTTGGTCTAATACCAACGGGACCATGGCATATCTAATCCAACATCAGTCAAAACTCCTTGGTAATTCGGTCCACTATCAACATTTGAATTTACCTTTATTATTTTTGTTTATATGGGTTTGTTTTAATTATTTTATATTTTCTGTTCAGTTGTGAATGATCTTATAAATATTACTATCAATATCAATAATATTCCTATGTTGAATGCACAAATTTCAAGTTTTGGAAAGAAAATCTCTTGATAATTCTTGGAGTAATAGATTTCAACCTTGCGTTAAGGGTTGATTCTCATTCATCTCTTACAGATCATAGTACTTCTGATGAAAAGAGAGATAAGGAAAGGTGGGAGAAATCAAATCGCTTGTGTTTGATAATCATTAAAAAGACCGTTCCAAAAATATTTAGAGAAACAATGTCAGAAACGACTTGAGGACATTGAAAAAAAGTTTGTCAAGAACGAAAAGATTGAAATAAGTACGCTCTTGACATGTCTAGTTTCAATAAAATATAATGATAAAAGTAATATCAGATAGTATATCATGGAGATGTCTTATCTTGTTTCTAAGTTAAATGCACTTAAGTTAGTACTCTCTAAAGAGTTACTAATACATTTGATTTTGATATCTCTTCCTACACAGTTTAACTAATTTAAGGTGAGTTACAACTATCAAAAGGAAACCTAGTCTCTAAATGAACTTATCTCACAATGTGTAGAGGAAGAAAAAAAGGTTGAAACAAGATCAGATAGAGAGTGCTCATTTGATTTCAATCATTAATAATAAAAGTAAGGGATATAAAAGAAAAAAAAAGATAAAGAAACTATAGGTATGACACTTCAAAAGAACAACAAAAGAAATTAATTGATTCGGAAAAGAACAGTTGTTTTTTTTTGTGGAACTGAAGGGCATAAAAAGAAATATTACACCAACTATCATGCTTGGCGTGCTAAAAAATGTATGCTTCTTAATTTGATATGTTCTGGGATTAATTTAATTTCGATACCTAGACACACATAATGGTTAAATTCTGGTGCAACAACTCACATCAGTATGTCTATGCATGATTGTTTAAATTGTCGAAAGTCTAATGATAATGAAAAATATATTTACATAGGCAATGGTAAAACAATTCAAGTTAAGATAGTAGAAGTTTTTAGATTATTGTTAAAGATTGAATTTTATTTGAATCTTAATAAAACATTTATTGTACCGTCTTTTCAATGAAAATTGATTTCTCTTTCTATTTTGGATAAATTTGGTTATTTTTGTTCATTTAAAAATAAAAAGTTTAAATTATTTCATGATTCAAAATTGGTTGGTTCTGATTCTTTACTGCACTATGACATCTATATTTAATTGATACAATTGTCTCATTTCATGAATCTCTGCATTTGAGTACTAGATGAGTAAAGAGAAAATTAACCAATGAAAATTTGATTACATTATGGCACAAGAGATTGGATCATATCTCCAAATAGAGAATGAAAATATTTGTGTCAAATGAAATTCTCGATCCCTTAAATTTTACAAAGTTTAATAATTATTTTAAATGTATAAAGAAGAAACAAACCAACAAAAGAAGATTTGAAACCAATAGATCCTTGGACGTCTTAGAATTTAAGCATACAGATATTTGTAAACTATTTCCTACATCTATTTGGAATGGTCAATAATATTTTATAACGTTCATAGACGATTTTTCAAGATATGATTACATATATCTCATTTTTGAAAATTACAATTGTTGGATGTGTTCAAAATTTTTAAAACTGAAGTTGAGAACCAACTCAACAAAAGACTAAAAAACATCAGATCTAACTGTGGTGGTGAGTACAATAATAGATATAACAATTCAGGTGAACAACGTTTAAAACCATTTGCTAAATATCTAGAGGTATGCGATATCATCCTAAAATACATCATGCTGGATTCACCCAATATGAATGGTGCTATTGAAAGACGAAATAGAACGCTTAACGACATGGTAAAAAGTATGATATGTCATTCTACCTTACTAGAGTCACTCTGGGGAGAAACACTTAAAACTGCAACATATATCGTTAATAGAGTTCCAACTAAAGTAACTCTCAAAACCCCTTATGAGTTTTAAACAGGAAAAAAGTTTAATTTGAAGCAATTGCATATTTGAGAATGTCTAAATTAGGCAAGGTCTCATAAGCCAAATGAAAAAAAATTTGGATGCAAGAACAGTTAGTTGTTATTTTATTGAATATTTTGAAAGATCCAGGGGTTACAAATGTTATAATCCCATGACTAAATCAATTTTCGAAACGAAAAATGCTCGATTCTTTGAAGATATCGAGTTTAGGGGAGAAGATATAGTTAGGAACTTTATCTTTGAAGAGAAATATGTTAATATTCCTACAAGTGTCATTGATCTTGTTCAAAATTCTATTCCTGATCTTGATCATGATACAATAAATCAAGACAATATTAAAGAACAAACTGTTATAGAAGAACAAACTCTACCTTTTCAAGAACCAATTCCATTAAAAAGATCCACCAGAGAAAGGAGAAGTGCAGTGCCAAATGATAATATTATTTTTCTCCAAAAATACGAGGATAATGCTGGATTGATGGAAGATGATCCAATCAATTTTCATCAAACCATGAAAAAGTTCAAATTCTCAAAAGTGAATCGATACCATGAATGAAGAGATTAAATCCATCAAAGATAATAATATCTAGAATCTTGTCCCATTGCCAGAAGGAACGAAATCTATTGGTTGTAAATGAATATTTAAAATCAAGAGAGATTCGAAAGGTAATATAAAAAGATGCAAAACTCACCTGGTCGCTATGAATTTTACACAAAAAGAAGGTATCGACTATAAATAAATCTTCTCTCCGGTTTTTTCGAAAAACTCTTTGAGAATTATAATGACATTAGTGGCGTATTTCAATTTTGAATTACATCAGATAGATGTAAAGATAGCATTTCTCAATCGTGACATTGATTAAATGATTTATATGGTGCAACAAGAAAACTTCGCATTGGAAGATCTAAATAATATGATTTGTAAATTTAAAAAATTCATCTATGGGTTCAAACAAGAATCTCGACAATGATATTTCAAATTTCATCAAATGATCATCTCATTTGATTTTAAGATGAATTTAGTAGATGATTGTATATACCATAAGTTTTGTGAGAGTAAGTATATTTTTTTGATATTATATATTGATGATATTTTATTTGCTAACAACGATATAGGCCTATTGTATGAAATCAAGAGATTTCTAACTAAAAATTTTGAGATGAAAAATCGTGATGATGCATCTTTTTATTAGGCATAAAGATACATCAGAATCACTCTCAAGATATTTTGGGACTATTACAAAAAGATTATATTAAAAAGTTTTTTAAAGGATATAACATGTAAAATTGTAAATCGAGTGATACCTCTATGGCTAAAAGAGACAAATTTAGTCTCAATCAATGTTCTAAGAATGTTTTTGAGAAAAAAATGTAAAAGATTTCTTTTGCGTAAGTAATAGGCAGTCTAATGTATGTTTAGATCTATACGCATTCGGATATTACATACATTATTAGGATGTTGGGTAGATATTTAAACAATTTTGAATTAGATCATTCGAAGGTAATCAAACGGGTTTAGCGGTATTTACTATAAATTTATAATCTCATATATTTGGAAGAGTAGTAAATAGTCTCTTATAGCCTCTTTTACTATGACTGCAGAATTCATAACTTGTTATAAGACATCCAATCATGAAATTTGACTATAAAAAGTTGTTACACGATTACGTATAGTGGATGGTATCGAAAGACCATTCAAATTATTTTGTGACGATAAGTCAACAGTCCTATATTTCAATAACAACAGAAACTTAACAAAATCTAAACATATAGATATCAAGTTCCTAACTGTTAAAGAAAGAGTACAAAATGGACAGTTGTCGATAGAATATATCAGGACAAACTCTATAGTTGCGAATCTACTTATTAAGGGCTTGCCACCGAAAATGTTTCATGAGCATACTACTCATATGGGTGTGATATTATTAAGTGATGTTCAATTTTAGTGAGAATTTGTTATTTTAAATGCTCTTACTATATTGATATTTTTCGGTTATTAATGTTTTAAGGATACTTTATGCATAAATAAAATTTAAATTTATTTACACTCTGATTTTGGTATGGTTTGATCTCGTGAAAATTTAAAATGGATCAGTTGAAAATAGGCTTGTTATAATCACATTGTATGAAATTTTCATTCTATAAATTCAAATCATGATTCATGTCATTCAATTGCATCAGTGTATTTGATCATTGATGGGTCGAATTACGAAATTGTACCAAATACCATTTTGATCCTGTGTTTGTGTAATTGATGAATCGAATTGGCTGAAAATACAGTTTGGTAATGATAGTAAATTTGGACTCATATGCTTAATTGCAAAACATAATTATAAGTTACACATATAGTCTAAATGGGAGATTATTGAATTTTTAATCTAACGTTGGATTTATATGTGAATAATTATGTGTTATAAACTGTCAAATAAAATTAAATCTAATTAAAGTGATCATGTTTGTGTAATTGATGAATCGAATTGGCTGTAAATACAGTTTGGTAATGATAGTAAATTTGGACTCATATGCTTAATTGTAAAACATAATTATAAGTTACACATATAGTCTAAATGGGAGATTATTGAATTTTCAATCTAACGTTGGACTTATATGTGAATAATTATGTGTTATAAACTGTCAAATAAGATTAAATCTAATTAAAGTGATCAATTATAAATTGAATTTTAATGTATTTTATAGGATGTGGGCCTTTAATGTATGAAGATTTAAGGATAATTCCTATTTCTATTATGGATTGAAATAGAAATCCAAAAGGTAATAAAAAATTTATCTATAAATAGGGTTATGGTTCTCGGGAAATTGTAACAAATACCATTTTGATCCTATGTTTGTGTAATTGATGAATCGAATTGGCTGTAAACACAGTTTGGTAATGATAGTAAATTTGGACTCATATGCTTAATTGCAAAACATAATTATAAGTTACACATATAGTCTAAATGGGAGATTGTTGAATTTTTAATCTAACGTTGGACTTATATGTGAATAATTATGTGTTATAAACTGTCAAATAAGATTAAATCTAATTAAAGTGATCAATTATAAATTGGATTTTAATGTATTTAATAGGATGTGGGCCTTTAATGTATGAAGATTTAAGGATAATTCCTATTTCTATTATGGGTTGAAATAGAAATCCAAAAGGTAATAAAAAAGTTATCTATAAATAGGATTATGGTTCTCGGGTCATACGTATTCTTATTATCGTATTTTTAGTTTTACAAAATAACTCTTTCCTAATATCCCATCATCAGAAAAGATATCAGAGAGAAACTAAAAGGACTCTCTCAAAGATTAGCGAATACGTGTTGATCTGAAAGATTACCCCAAAATTTCTGGGGATTCAAGTATCAGTTAATCAATATGAATTCAGGTCCACTCCCGCAAATTTACTGTTAATTGATAGGGTGAAATTTGCAGTAAATTTATATGCATAAGTTGCTAGTTAACCATATTATTTGAACTTTATTTTGCGTAGAAACTATTTAATTTTACTCTTATATTATTCTAATAAGTGAAAAGTTTCATTGAAGGGAAAACGAACCAAAAAAGTGATCCTGAGAAGCAATGGAAAAGGAAAAAGTTAAGAGGAAAAGGTTTCGCAGGAACGTCATATTTCAATATTTTGGTGATAACTCAAGCTACATAAATTGGATTTAAATGATTCTTGATTCAATTTGAAGCTAAGAGAATGATTTACAATTCTTATCAAGACATCAAAGTTTGGTTCTTACATTTTCATAGTCAAATATTCAAAATACTGAAGTATAGTTGCGCTGCGAAGTTCGTCTGACTAGTTCTTAGTACTTTGAGCATATCTTAGCATCCAAACTTCCAAATGACATGATTCATATGGCATTGAAAAATTAATTCAAAGGACTACAAAATTTTTGTTTTGCACAAGAGCTGATTCGGCCTCGATGATGGAGATTTTTGGCCTTGAATTAGATCCACGCACGGATCCAAAGTGAGATCCGCCCGCGATTCTTCAATAACTTGCATCGATGTTCACACCGGAGTTGTTCTAGTCCAGTCATCTGAAGGAACTCCGGCGTCGGAGTTTAGGCCGGTGTTTGGGCTGGTGTTCATTGGAAAAATGCATGAAATTGATGTTTTTTAACTCTAATAAGCCCAATCCTACCCCGTTTCGGATACTACTTTAAGAAACTATAAATAAGGGCTATCTAGAACGTTTTTAGGGGTGGAAACATTAGTCTATGTTAGTTTTAACATCTTTTCATAGTTTATTCTTGAGAGATCAAGATCAAATTGAGGCGAATCAAGGTGCGTGCAAGAGGAGAAGATTGGAGCAAAAAACTGCAAAGTTTTCTTACTCTTTTTCTTATCTTTGTAGTAACTCTCTAAATTCGTAGTTTTAATTTTCAAATCATGTTGAACTAATTTGTTTCTAGGGTTAGGGTTTTTATGAAAGAATTTGATTAATTTTTCTAGTTTAATTTCTTACCTTTTGTTATGATTTATTTATTTTGATTTTAATTACATGTTTATGCTTGGTCACCATAGACATGCTTCTAGGATTTGTATTGAATTGAGAAAAGAGATACAGCCGTGCACTAGATAGATAAACACACTTAAGCTAATCACGAGAATATGTTAGGATTTGTATGACGCACTTATATCATCGAAATTCTTAAAGGGTTTAATTGGATACTTGCGATCTTGAGAGAGACGTAAGATTTAATTAGACACACTTTAGATGTATCAAGAGATAATCTAAAATACAATTGTGTGATACATTCATGGTTTGTTAAGAAATTAACTAGATAATTGACTCAAATTCTGAATGAAAATCTGAAATCCTAAACTCGTGTCTATTGTTTTCTCACCACACTCTATTTGAATTGATTATTCTTTTATTGTTTAGTTAGAAAATACAATTGTTTGAATTTAAATTTTGTTATTTTGTTGGAATAATTAAAGTAGAAAATTAACTCGTCACTGTGGGTTCGATTCTGAAATACTCCAAGTAAATTATTACTACCATCGACCCTGTGCGCTTGCAGGAATTCGTCGATCATTAATTTGTTTCTTAATAATTACCATAAATATTTTAGTTTTAATAGGTGATGATTTTCATCAGAAGTCAATATAAACAACCACTAACATGTTTTGCTTGATTTAGAATACGTGGCTTGGTTTCAGAGTTTGGCACTGCAAAATTTCTGCAGAAGGACTCATCCAATTGGACTCCTCTTGCTGACATATTAGTCAATATAAACAACCACTAATATGTTATGCTTGATTTAGGACTCACATGTTTTGCTGCACATTGGGAAATATTGCACCAGGTAATTAACAGGATTATAATTTCTCTCTATTTTCAGGTATTAAGTGTACAGGTTTCGCTGATAACATGATTTTCCATGGAAAATTTGCCTACACAATGAGAGTCACTGAAAATGTGATGTTTATAGCTTTGGGTTCCTGACATTGAAAATAATCAAGGAGAAGCACCCTGGGGAATTAGTTGGCCATCTGATGTCTTCAACAGCTGGAGACAGAGAATTGAAAGACTTGTTGGACCAGAGACTTTCGTATCCCTCACAAGAAATTGAAAAGATTCTGGTATTCGTCCTCAAAATAGCAGAGGCATGTTTACATGTGAATCCAGAATCTAGGCCAACTATGCATCTAATTTCTAGTTTGTTAAAAATGTAATTCTTAAAAAGGTTCCAAACCTATAAAATTGTATTCTTAAGAAGTTCCAAACCTATTATAGGTATTTTATAAATAAATACGCCCCACTGGCCAACACATTAATGATTTTTTTAGTTCTATTTTATTTTTGTTTTAACAAATGAATCAAGGAACTTACAGTCCTTGTTATTCATTTGGCCTTGAATCTTGCCTCCTTTTTACTCAATATATCATGTTTCTTATATTGCCTGTGATAGGACAGTGAACAGAGCAGATTGGCATTTTATTTGCTAGCTAGCTCTTGTACTTTTAATATTTTATGGGTGCTATTCGAGTATTCTTCTTTATCATTCTAGCTGTATAAAAATCACGTTTGGCTTTGAAAAATCAAGTCTCTATAATATAATTTTTATAATCACTTCAATTCATCACATGAATTGCCAAACATAAAAGATAGTATACAAAATCTTTACCTATGTAAAATCAAATCTGTATAATAAAGTGTTTGCATAAGCAAGTTTTGCATCTGAGAACCAAATTGACCCTATTTAAAAATTACCCAAAGTCATGCTTCAGAACATTTTTCTGCAACGGTATTCAAGATAAACAATTATTCTTTGTCTTTTGGGGAAATTTATCTAAAATAGTATTGTTAATCAAATTAAAAAATTCACCCCAATGAGTTAAACAAGGCATCAGATGCATGCATATTTAGCCCAAACAGACATGGATCCTAATGAACAAAAATAAAAAAAAAATGGCCCAAATGAGTTTGTGAACAATCCATCAGCGATGTTTAAATGTAGATGAAATAGATTTAGACCCAAATCAGCATTGAAAAGCCCAAAATTTTTTTAACAACGTCTCGATTTGTGATGTCATTCTTGCACTGGGCCTTGCTAATATTCTCTATATAATGCCAATATCATTGGGAGGACACTAAAGCCTGTAGGCCGATCCAATTTGATGTTCACAACTGAGTCATTATTGTCATCAAAGCTGGCCCAAAACATTTAACATCGAATACGCTTTTTGCCCAATTTTCCATCCACAAAAGTGGAACTCAACTTCATCCGAATTTAATCACCAGATCTAGTCTACTATTAAGCTAAAATACGAGAAGAATTGATCTGAAGAGAACAATATTCATTGGCTAAATAAAAGTCCCTATTTTTTTTTTTTAATGATTTTACTAATAGGAAAGGGATAGAATTTAAGAAGGAGGAAGCAAGAAAGGGGATTTCAAGTCATGATCTCTATTGTATATGTATATGTCATGTTTGTAACTATAATGAAAAAAATTATGTATTTTGTAAATTTCAAGAAATACTCATGCTTTTTAACTATAATGATAAAGTTTGTGTATATGTCATGTTATAAGTTTATACATATAAAATCCAAAAGAGGATGAAATGCAAAAATATTTTTATCTCTCGTACACAAGGATAATAGTTAAAATTGACATTAAAGAAGCATAATTTTTCAAATTCATAATAAATTCACCAATGACTTTTATTCCATAACTTACGAAGTTGTTCATACTTAAAAAAGAAGAACTTGTTCATACCGTCCACATACTTTGGTGTCGAATTTTTAATCATATACTTTTAAAAAAAATTTATGATAAACGCATGTAGAATAACAAATATTATGATGGTTCTGTATTTTTCTAACTTTGTCTCTCACAAACAAACACAAATGCACAAACATATAGATAAATTCAAAGTACAAGGAACGCCAAGTAGAACAGAAAGTATTGCTGCCAGTATGTAAATCAGATTGAAAAATAGCACATTATACTTTCTGTTTTGAACCTTGTTCATGTTAAACGCTTTCTCGAGTTTCTGTTCCATGAAAAGGTCAGTTCGCCTAAAACAAGAAAAGGCACATAGATTTCAGGTGGCTGGGACAGTGATTAGCTAGGCATATGCCTTAATTGTCTATAGGTTGAATATGGATTTGCAGAAAGTAGATTCATCACGAAGCCAGTTGTTATGACCCACGGCCATGATCATCATCAGGTCATGATTGATCAAGTTTTAGTTGGAGCATCTTGAGAACTTCATTAGCATTAATGATTAGTGGTAATTACTAGATAGTTATTGTCAAACTAGCAGTAGTTGTTAGGAGAAGGAATAATTCTATTGTACAAATAAGCAGCTGAATGTAGGAAAAAAGGGGCCGAAGATTGATTGTAAATCTCCTTTTCTGAATAATATTATGTCTTTTCATTCCTTTCCCAAAATCTCTCTCATTTTTGCTCTTTCTCTTCTTCTCCTTGTCTCAATTCTCTATCTAATTCTCCCTTTACTAGTTGCAGTCGTTACAATTGGTATCAGAGCTTGCAGTCCTCGGATTGCAAGCTTCAATTACCCCAATTGATATCATTTTTTTTTGAATCTTCTCTCTATTCCTCTCTCATTTCTGTTCATTTTTGCTCTTCCTTGTCCCTTCTTTTCCTATTCTTATCTCTATCTCCAACTCTTCTATTAATCTGCTTGCTTCCTTTACTTCCTTTCTTTTCTCTCTTTTCCTTCTTTTCAAATTGATTCTTGCTTAATCAAATGGAGACACAATAATCTGAGTTTCACAGTTTAACGAAAGTAAATGCAACTGAATGCAAATCTAGGCCAGACAAGATCGATTCCGAGTTAAGGAGGTGTATGATTTCATTTGCAGCTACATTTAATGAATTCCTAAGAACCCTAATCAGAGAGGGGCGATTAAGGGAGGATTATCCAATTTTGGATGAAAATGAGTGGCTTTCAACTGTGTCTAATCAAGCCAAAGGGATGGAAGAAAATTTCAAGAATCAAATTCTTGAAGAAACAGAGGAATCAAATTCCAAGGAGGTCCCTCTTTCAAGAATCAAGAAGTGGACTGATGCACATTTGGCAACGATAGAAACAGACAAGTTTGAAGTCCTCTGTGGTGAAATGGAAGAACATTTGGAAGGTGACTATGGTTTTGCAATTGAAGAACACCACCTGTTTGGTGAAAGTTCAAAGCTTCCTTCTTCAGCCATTTCAGTTCAAGAGGAGTTGGAACGTTCAACGTTGAGCAATGAAAGAGAATTAGAATTCAAGAATCAACTTCTTGACATTGAGATCAGTAATTTCAATCAAATGTTGATTGAGGAAAAAATTGGTATGATTTCTTTCCCACAATTTTCAAGTACTGACTTGGTTATGTCTTCTAAGGGAAATTCTAGAAAAGCTAGAAAATGTGATGAACCATATCTTGCTTGTCAAGTAACTGATAGTCAGATTTTGGTAAATGATGAAATGTCTATAGAAGAGAATGGTGACTATGCTGGGCTCCAAGCCTCGGAGATGGTTCATGGGAAAATAAATGGGACCAAGTTCTGTGATGATTTGTTTAGTCAGGTCTTCTCTGAGTTAAAACATGGAAGAAATTTTATGCCACAAGTGTTTAACTTTGATTCTTTGATGGCGTTTAATGATATGGTTGTACTTGGAGAACAGTTTATTCAAATTACCCCAAGAAAGCCAGTAATGCAATGAAGTCTTGGTCCGTAATAGTATCTGGTTTTGAAGGTGGCACTAATGTTGAAGAAGACAGCAAGTTCCCACACAAACTTTTATCAAGCAACATTCTTCAAGCTGGGATTTGGGATGTGGATACAGTAATTCTTCATAAGCCATTAGGGAAATCTGGAAGAAAGAATAGTTCTGATGACATATTCGCTGCAAGTTTCATTCTTGAATTGACTGATTCCTGTAGAAACAAAGCTGATATGAGAAAGTTTAAGCCTTTGGCTTTTGTCGATGTGGATTTCAGAGGGATTGTTCTTAAGGATGGAAAAAGGGCTGGCTGCATGAAGTATAAAAATTCAGAGCAAATGGCTGGTGAATCTGATCATTTCATGGAGGAGATTAATATGATGCTAATTGTATTGAAGCCTAGTAATATCCTCAGATTTCATGAATTTGTTGTAATTCAAGGTAAGATTCTTGAGTTGGTAACTAAGAATGCAACAAATGGCGGGAGATTTTGCGCAAAGTTACGTCTGGATTCAAAGGAGGCACTCCAACAGGAAGTGTTTGTCATGAAGACCATACCCAACTTACTCAAAAGTCATTTTTTTGAAGTGGAAGTACTGGGAATGATTGTTGTTTTTCTAATAAATGGCAGCAGCTTGGTTATTTGTCTCTGAAACATGGAGTCAGGAGCTGTATTTTCTTATTATACACTCATGTTTGAGCAGTCCAACAAAATTAAGCAGAAACTTTAATTGATGATAGTATAAAGTTCCTAAGGAAACTGTTGGAGGAATTCTGGTGAATTAGAAACAGTACAAGACATGTCCTAATAGCTTAGCTAGATTCTCATCAAATAGTTGTAGGGACTAATGAGTGAATGGATTCCTATCCTCTAATGATTTAATTGATTAAAGACCACATACTTGGCAAACAAATTTTTCCATCAAAAGCTATAGGGACAAAAATATGATTCCTTTTTAATGTAAAGTAGTAATAATAGTAAGCATGACTAATCATCAACAAAATGTAATTTACCCCTTGCAGATGGTCAGGTCAATTGCTACTTTTGTATCTTTCAGACGACCCGCTGAGTGGAAGACTCAGAAGTCTATTCTTGTCTGGTTTCTCTGTAACTTGTTCATTGGAAATTACGGTAGCTTAAATTGACTGAATTCTTGTATTGTCAAATCCATACAACTTAGAGACAAAGGCAAAGAAGGCTTTTAATTTCTAGCCATAGACGTACAGATTATTTAAAACAAGCTCTTCTAAGCCATCTTGAGGGTAAAAAAATCATGAGTTCTTTGGCAGTTGAAAAGAATATTTTCAGTTTCATTTTGGTCCTACTTTTGTACTTGTTATTTTCTCTTCTTCAAGAAAATGGTGGTGCTTGTGCTTCAGCTGATGAAGCTGCTCCACTTTTCAATTGGAAAACCAGCTTTCAAACCCAAAACACCTCCCTGCTAACTTCATGGAATCTTCGGCCGATGAATCACAAGAATGCTTCTGGGCTTCCACAGCAATGCACTTGGTTTGGCATTACATGCATAAATGGAAGTACCAACAGATTGAACCTCACAAATGCAAGTGTTAAGGGTACACTCTACAACTTCCCATTCTCATCCCTCCCAAATCTTGAATATCTTGATCTAAGCTGCAATGAACTTTTTGGAACCATACCCCCTCAGATAGGTAACCTTTCCAAGCTTATTTATCTGAATTTGTCAGCTAATCAATTTTCACAAGAAATCCCACCTGAAATAGGCCATTTAACCAATCTTCTGGTCCTCCACTTAAGGGAAAATCAGTTAAATGGCTCAATTCCTGCTTCTTTGGGAAATTTGAAAAATCTGAGTTATTTGTCTCTCTATAACAACTCACTTTCAGGTGTCATTCCTCCTGAAATAGGAAATATCTCTAAGCTACTTTATTTAAGAATGAGCATCAATAATTTATCAGGTCCCATTCCCCCGGAGATAGGGAAGTTGGCATCCCTTCAGAGTTTGGGTTTGTCCAAAACTAACCTTACAGGTTCAATCCCAAAAGCGTTAGGTAATTTGACTAACTTGACTATTCTTTATCTCTTTGGGAATAAACTTTCTGGTTCAATTCCTAGGGAATTGGGGAATTTGAAGTCTATTATGACCATGGAATTGCAGAGAAATCAACTTACTGGTTCAATTCCCACTTCTTTTGGGAATTTGAGTAAATTGAAAACTCTGTTTCTGAACCACAATCGACTTACTGGTTCCATCCCACAAGAACTTGGGAAATTGACAAAGTTGGTTGTCATGGCAATGGACCATAATCAGTTCTCTGGTCATTTGCCACAAAATCTCTGCCCAAATGGAACACTTACGTACTTCTCTGTACACAACAACTTGCTTACTGGTCAGATCCCAAGAAACTTGAAAAACTGCTCAAGTTTAGTCAGGGCTCGTTTCAGTGGGAACCAGCTCACAGGAAACTTATCAGAAATGTTCGGCATATATCCACACTTGCACTTCATGGATCTTAGTAACAACAGTTTCTATGGTGAACTTGCTAGCAGCTGGGGAAGGTGTACAAACCTGACTACTCTATTGATTGCCAAGAACAAAATTACAGGGTCCATACCACCAGAATTTGGAAATTTGACTCTGCTGCATGTACTTGATCTTTCATCAAATAACTTATCTGGTGAGATTCCAATCGAGTTGGGAAATTTAATTTTTATGCTAAAGCTCGATTTACATGAAAACCTGTTTTATGGTGGTGTGCCCCAAGTATTAGGATTGCTGACAAAACTGCTTTACCTTGACCTGTCTATTAACTCCTTGAATGGTCCCTTACCAGGAAATTTGGGATATTTTCAGGAATTGTATCTATTGAATTTCAGTTACAACAATTTAAGCCAAAAGATCCCTATCCAGATAGGTAGGTTAACTCAGGTTTGTCTGTTGGATCTGAGTCATAATTCCTTCAGAGGAGAAATACCATCTGAATTTGGAAATTTGCAGAATCTAGAAGCTTTGAATCTCTCCCATAATAGCCTCTCAGGTTTGATTCCCAAGAACATTGCCCAACTGCCTGGCCTATTGAAAATTGATGTATCTTTCAACAACCTCGAGGGGCCTGTTCCATATGGGAAAGCTTTTCAAAATGTCACCATAAAACAGTTGCAGGGGAACAGAGATTTGTGTGGCAATATTACAGGGTTGCAACCTTGTGGAAGCTTGTCTGAAAAACCTGTCAGGAAAAAAGGCCATAAACTAATTCTCCTAATTGTGCTTCCTGTTTTGGGAGCAGTGCTGCTTAGTTATGTAGTCGCAGGCGTTATCATTTCATCTGCACGTAGAAAAAGATGCAGAAGAGCTAAAGACGGAAATGTGAAAGATGATGATCTGTTTTCCAGATGCATTTTTGATGGCAAGGCAATGTACAGAGAAATCTTAGAAGCCACGGAAGCCTTCAATTCATTTTTTTGCATTGGGGAAGGAGGTTATGGACGTGTATACAGGGCAGAACTTGAGTCCAAAAAGATAGTAGCTGTAAAGAGACTTCATCACTTGTCTGAGACAGCAGACCGTAAAGCTTTCTTGAATGAAGTAAATGCCTTGACAGAAATCAAGCATCGAAATATTGTGAAACTTTATGGTTTCTGCTCAACTGCTCAACACTCCATTTTGGTTTATGAGTACCTTGAAAGAGGAAGCTTGGCCAAAATATTTCACATCGATGAAGAAGCTAAGAAACTGGATTGGAAAAAGAGGGTGAATATCATCAAAGGCGTAGCTCATGCGCTGTCTTACATGCATCATGATTGTTCACCACCGGTAGTTCACCGCGACATCACAAGCAACAATATTTTGCTTGATTGTGACTATGAGGCTCATGTTTCAGATTTTGGCACTGCTAAGCTTCTCAAAAAAGACTCAGCGAATTGGAGTGCTCTTGCAGGCACATATGGATATGTTGCACCAGGTAAACAAGGTTTAATTCCTCCCCGTTTTTGGTATTACTTCGAATAACTAAAACCGTCATCTCAGGCCATCATAAATTGATATTCCTTGCAGAGTTTGCCTACACAATGAAAGTAACTGAAAAGTGTGATGTATATAGCTTCGGAGTCCTGATCATGGAAGTGTTTAAAGGGAAACACCCTCGTGATTTAATCCCTCGTCTACAGTCTTCAGCACCTGGAGATATAGAGCTGGAAGACTTGTTGGACCAAAGACTTCAGTATCCTGCTCAAAAGATTCTAGAGATTCTGACGTCCATCATCAGAATTGCTAGGTCATGTTTACATGTTGAACCACAATCCAGACCAACTATGCACTTCATTTCCAGATCGTTATCGGTTGCTACACCATTTCCAGGTGATCTTGGTAAATAAAACAGGCCATTGAATTAAATAATTGAAAATTTATAGAATTTGGTCGATACTCTTTTCTTTTGGTTTTTATATATCTTCCCTTCCTTCGAACTCACAATCAAATACTTCTTCTTTCTGCATTAGACAAGGAAGCAGTACCTGCAAGAGATTGAGATGATGAACAATGCAGAAGATTTGTAAGGCCTGGTAACATATGATCAAATGCACTTCCCATGAAATTCAGCTTACGTTTTTCAGTCAATTTGGAGACTATTGTGTTTTATCCTCCCTCCATGATCAGTACTTTACAATTGTAAGACAGAAATTGAGAATGTTTTGAGTCATTATGGGGAGGAATTAAGCAGTTTGCTACAGTGATGCACGTGTACGAGTATCAATCAAAGGTGTAGTCCGCTAAAGATTTTCTGCAAGTTCAAAGGTCACATAATTTGTATATTATGTTTTAGAAAAGATTCGTATCGAATCAGTGGTTGTACATATGATTTTGTTGTTAATGTCTACTTGCATTGTCGAGTTCATATCCATCGCGGTAACAGGCAAATGCAATACCTGCTCCAATAAAGAATTAGTATCAATTATATAAGGCTTATTAAACTAGTGCATTATTTTTGAAATAATTTGGTTTCGGAGATACGAAATAGTTGGCCCTCATGAAGGTTCGCCAATTATTCTTAGTGGGCCTAACCACTCCAATCATCTCCTATTTTTTTTTTTTTTGTTTCAATTCCAATATATTTCTTTCATTGTATGACTAAAACTTTCTAGTTTTAATTGCAAAGCAGAATGCAGTTATATTCGATAAAAGAATAAAGTTCTCAAAGGATGGCTCTTGGAATTCTCCCTACTGTTAAATTTATGGTTCGAACCTCGAGTTTGACTGTTGAAAGTGGGAAAGGCTGTGGACAAAGGGGTGGAAGGTAAAGACAAAAAAAAGAGTAAAGTTCTTAGTGAATTGGGAAAAGAAATTTAGAATACTCAAATTATTTGACATTATTCACGGAGCAGTCTAATGGTACATCTTTCTTTATCCTTGTTCGCATATTAGTATCCCACATAAATGATTTACAAGATTGGGAAAGTACCAAATTGCACAATGTGGTTCCTATTAGTAGAATTGGGAACTTTCGTAGATATTGATACTCCTCAAATATAAGGAACTCCATGGAAGAACATTGACAAATAAAGCATCCAAAACCTCAATTGAGTAAATATATCATCAACATTATAATCTTATAATAAAAAAAATGTAATCAGCTAAAGAGAATATATGTGTATACACGAGTTTCATTAGTTTCAATGATGTTGATGTGTTAGTTAAAAATTGTAGAAATCTTATAAGGACAATTGAATTAGCTAAGTTATTAGCCCAAAAAAAAATCCAATTATCTAGCTAGGTTAGCTCACCAAGATGCCAGATTCTTTCCACCAATTATTTCATAGCATGAACTTAAGACCGGGATGGAAAGTCAAGCCATCGTAACATAGTAATATTATAGGACAGATTCATTTTAAATTTGTCAATAATGCTTTGATTCTTGAGACTTGCTGATCTAATTGCTCTGGCATGAAAATTCTTGAATTCAAGACAACCAAAGAGAAAAACAGGTAGTAGGAGATTCTCACTCTTAATCCTCTAAAGCAGAGAGAAAAACAGTTTAAAAATGAATGGCTACAAACGAGAATAAATGACTATAAATGATTAGTACTATAAAGGACATAAAATAATATTTTTATACTATTGATTGGTTGAAGATCCACACTCAAAATAATTTCTAGTTACAGTGTTGAGATAGCGTATAATTAGTACTATAAAGAAACAAAATAGTAATATGTTTATACTCTTGATCGGTTGAAGCTGCAAAATAAAATAAAGTCTAGTTACAGTGTTGAGATAACTTATTGGGTACTGCTTTGACATAGAAAACATGGCACCTACAGCTGCTCCTCTTACTCCTGAAGAGCTGGCCTTGTCCGTGGAAGAACTTTCCCCTAAAGGCAATAATCCCCAAAGAACTTGTCTTGAAGGATGGTAATGGCATCAATTCTTCCACTCTCCCATACCTAGAAGTTCCAACCATTGACATCGGTCTTCTTGGTTCCTCCTCTTCTTCATTTCAAGTTGAAGAGGAATTCAAGAAACTCCGGTCTGCTCTTAGTTCATTTGACTACATTCAGGTTTAATCCAAATTTTCATTTCGGTCATTTTCTTTTAATTCGAGTATGCATTGAATCTCAATGGTTGTCTGTTTTGTTGGTGACATACACAAAACAAGCTTGAGGACACGTGTAACATCACAAGGGCTAAAAGCAGTATTAATCCTTTACAATTTTTTTTCTGGATTTTATTTGTTTTATTTTGAATTTAATACAACGCAATGATTTCTTTAGATTTTGGTGTTAAATCCGTATTAAGGATTATTGAAATATGATTTTTGGTGTTTCAGGCAGTTAATCATGGAATTAGTATATCATTCCTGGATGAAGTCCTTGATGTCACAAGAAAATTCTTCAAGCTTCCATTGGACGAGAAAAAGAAATCTTCCAGAGAAGAAAACAAGATTGATGGTTATGGAAATAATATAATCTACACAGAGAATCAAACCCTTCATTGGAATGACCGGCTTTTATCTTCATTTGCTCCCTGAGAGCATGAGGAAGTTCGAAAAATGGCCTCAAACTCCCAGTAATTTTAGGTAAATATGCAATTTATTAAAAATAAAAACAAACTCCTATCCAAAAAAAAATAAAAAAAAACTCCTATCCAAACAAATATCTTTTGCAGCATTAAAAATTATAAACCTTAAGGGATCCCTTGAATCTTGATAGTTCACATGCATGTCCACGTTTCGACAAACAATTTTAGGAGTGTTCACATGCAGCCATCTAATTAATATTTTTGTGTGATATGCAAATAGTATTGAGGGTGGGGGAATTCGAATCCTATATCTTTGCTATCCAGAAAAATAAATATCCTCACTAATGCAATTGAGATGGCTCCATATACAATGGCATCAAAAACAAAATCTGTTATGGGTGAAATAGTAAATAAAAGGGTAAATTACTGATAAGCTCCTACGGTTTCATCTATTATCACATAACCGCTCTAACGTTTTAAAATATCCATTTCAACCCCTATGGTTCCATGTTAACTAGAAATTTAATGAAAAATAATCTATGTGATGTCATTAGTTGAAATACCAGTAGTACTCTTATTTAAATGCTAAATCAACATCGACTTAGTCACCTTGTACAAAATCATAGGGGAATTATTTGGATAATACAAAAACCACAAATGGGGTAAAATGATAATTTATACAAACTATAAGGGAATTAAGTGGATATTATGATTTCATCATGCGCACATTTAGAGTGCTTGTGGTCTAACCGCCATAATTGATTATGCATTTCATTCATTTTTCATTTTACATAAAACCACAAGAGTATTATGTAACTATTTTGAAACTTTAGGAGAGTTATTTGACATTATACAAAACCATAGAGGCTTATATGTAATTTACTCTAAATAAAAAGAATATGATTCATAATGAATCGCAATTTGGTTGGCAAGACACTTTACCTCATAGGTGATGGATTTAAGTCATTAATACAATAGATGGAGAGCTGATCCTCAATAAAAAAATAATAATAAAAAGATAAAAAAAATATGACAAGGTTCTTATCACGAAAAAGGGGAAAAAGGGAATATGATGAGATTGAAGAGAAAGATTGGTATATAGAATAAAACCCGTAAAATGACGTATTTCATTCTAAGATGTATAGTCTCCCCTTGATTGCAGGGAAACCTTCCTCGAATTTACATCGAAACTACAGCTTATGAATGAATTTATTGTTAAAGCCATGGCAAATTCACCGAAATTGGAGGAGAATAGCTTTCTTGATCAATTTGGAAAGAACCCAATTTGTCTTACGAGGTTAAAGTTTTATCCTCCTTGTCCGTGGCTTGACTGTGTTCTTGCGGCAAAGCCACATGGAGATGCATCAGGAACCATTTTTCTCTTGCAAGATAAAGAAGTGGAAGGCCTTCAAGTCCTGAAAGATGACCATTGGTATCGACATCCACTTACTCCGGATGCCATTGTCTTCAATTGTGGTGATCAACTTGAGGTCATTAAAGAGTTTTTCCAATTCTTAACGAATGAAAAGATATGAATTAAGACTAGATAATTACCAATTTTCTGGTCACCTATCATTTGGGGCATGTATCAATATGGTCTTTCAAGAAAGTTTTTATTTTTAATTTTTTTTCTCTTTTGAATTACTTTAGTTCCTTCCTCGAGCACAATATCGTGCCTCAAGTTTTTCAAAACCACCAATTGCCGAACTATTCTGTTGAATTAATTAAGTTGAGAATGCTTCACAAATCTTGTAATCAATTTGCCTAAAAGCAGGCATTTACATTACAAACAAACCACAGATTTTGACAGTCAACGGTCACTGCCTCTAAAGTCAAGTTGAAAAAGACCGCAGACTGCAGTTGAAGTGACAAGCAAATTCTTTTAATCCACGAATTGAGGTAGTAACGAATTATTACTTGTCTCGTGACTACTTTGTTCATGTGTAACACAAGATACGACCCTTATCTTAAAAAATAATTTTTTATTATTTTATTTTATGTATACTTTTGGACTAGTATTATTGTCATTTTTTGTTGACATATTTATAGTTTACTACTATTGCCTTTTTTCTAAAAATAATGAAATTTGAGTTGTTCGTTATTATATTATCCTCCTCTAAGTTTAAAGATAAAGCATATCAACCATTTTTAGCAAATTTGATAGAGAATTTAATATTTGAATAATTTGATGTAGAAGGGTTTAAATTTAATCTTTGGAAATCCAAAGGTGTCGTACCTGCTAAACCACATGAATTATAACTTTTGAAACCGTACAAGTGCTACCACAAGGGTCTGAAAGCTAATTTACCGTAGAAATAAACAACATATGCACTTTTATAGAGATACAACCACCTATTTCACCACAAAGCATCACAGTGAGTACACTATCTTGCATGCATTACTTGAGAGATGATTTTGAAATACCAACCATGCATGAACAGGTCTAGCAGTTTTAAAATAAGCAATAAAACAAACAACAGAAAAACCGGGGTTTTGGGTGTTTTTGTGTTGGGGGGGGGGGGGGGGAACTGAGTACAAACTTGGCTTTCCTCGAGTAAAACTAGAAAACATGGGAACAAATTTTCAGGATTTCATATTAATTTCATGCTAGACATGCCTCTTTGTATATAGGCTTTATAAACAACTATAAAAAGAAACAGCTACCCTCCCCAAATCCTGAAGTTTCGTCTGATTTTGTAATTCAATCATGTAATGATGGCTGGAAGACTAGATGTCCTTGAATGTGGTGAGCTGTAGGGACTTGGGTTAATCTTTAACTTCCGTGCGTTGATACTGTTGCCATAAACCATAGTACAACATACATAAACGATAAACCAAACCATCAAAGGTTATTGTGGACTAAGAACTCATTTATTGTCCTGGAAAACTGTTCTTGATGTTGCAGATGAGATGGATGAAGTCGAAAGTAGGACGAGAAAGAAGTGTGGTGAGAGCGTTGACGTCCGTGAATTGGGAAGAGCTTGTTTCTGAAGCCACCCTCTGCTGGAGTTGGTGGCACCATAAGTAAGTTGTACATGGGTGCATTCTATACTTATGTGGGACAACCTTGTTTGAATTGTTGTTTTCTACCAAAACAAAAATAAAGACATTTTTCATAAACATATTTTCAATCACCTTTTCACGTCACATGTATCAAATCGTTAAAGTATATTTTTCTACAGAAATTCCTAATAATAGCAATCCAAATGTGCTCACCAAGAAATAGTGGTAACTATGTTCCGTCTCTAAAGTTTTGCACCATTTTCTTTTTGGTGTAATTTTGGAAGCTATTTACGTAAAGTCCTGAAATAGCAATGAGAAATACTGCTATTAACTCTGGGGTATCCATTGTTTTGAAGGTATAAGAGGAAACGAAAAAGAAAGGAAATGGATGAGAAAAGGTTTTTTGGTGTTTCGTAAAATTTTTGAGAAAATGAAAAGATTGAAAAGGAAAGGGAGCGAGTTAGTTCTAGTTATTTTGTTTGTAACTTTTTTTTTACGTAATAAATTATAATTGTTATTGATATTAGCAGGAAAAAGTTAAAGAAATAGAGATAATACCCAATATTGCACTTTCGTGGAATCTAGCAAACAAAACAAATCTATACACTATTAGACAAAGATGGAAAAGGGCAGGCCGTGTATCAATGGCATCATCCAATTCATTCAAGAGTGGACAGAAACAAATTGGAAATGAGCCATATTTGACGATCAATTAAAGATTTCTTTAAAAATCATTTTATACTTATTTACAAATTACATAATTTTTCTTCAACAAAATTGACAATTTAATGTGATAATTGGCAATTCTGCATTAATGTGGAAGGTTCAATTTTCTTTTCAAACTTACCCTCACTAGAAAAAATAAATAAAGATTTTGCATCTCTAAAATTGATTACTTTTTTATGATTGTGGGGGCTATTTGTGTAAAACCCTAGATAAAAGCAATAGGCTATACAACCATTTTTGAGGCATTATATTAGGAACAAATTTGGTTGAAATATATATATATATATTTCTACAACAGATTGCCTCTTAGAAAAGAGATTTTTGTAGAATTTATAACAACAAAGGGAATACAATTTTTGGGATGAATTTAGAAATTAATTAAGTGTTGGAAAGAAAATTTCTTGGAGATTAATTTTTATATAGAAACTAAGGATCTAAACTGAAAGTTATGGGAAAATTGTTGAATACCAGTTTGTGCCTTATCAAAGGATGGAACCTCTGTTGGTCTTAATTTTGTTGATCACATATCTGATGGCACCAAATGCTTCATTCTTGGAGATCAGATATTCAGGCTATATATAGTTGCCGTGGCATTATAATTAGATAAGCAAATTTAGCAAAAGAAAAGAAATTAATGGTTGCTAAAAGGGAAAAGAACGTATTGAAGGAAAAGAAAAATAAAAAATTGCAAAGATATGGCAGCTTATTAGAGCTCAAAATACGAAATAGTTTCCAAAAATCAGTACGCCTTGCATGATCTAATTTTTTAAAGGACAATAAGTACTGAAGAGATAATTTTTTTAAAAAAAAAATTGTAAGCCTTGCATGATACCCTTTATTTAGGTGAAAATTACCCGTTATTAGATAAAGCATAAGGAGTCTTAAGCAGAAAACCTGCACAATGCAAATCTCAAGAAACGAAAAACACCAAGCACTGCAACTACAGGCCACTTTAATTATTGAAAAAAAAAAGCTACCAGACTTCAAAATTGGACCTAACTACAATCAAGTTTGTTTGTTTCTCAAAAGTAGAAAGAGTGGACAAAATCTAAGGCCTGTTTCTCAAAACATTTGGAGTGGTTGTCTGAGAGCTTTCGCCATTGACGGGCTTGAGCCTTGAGAGCTTATGTTGCATTCCATCCCTTCTTCGGATTATTTTAAAAAAAAAAAAAAGACAAGTGGACATGAGCGGCCGGAGAAGAAGAATAAGAAGAGGTAGCATAAGAATAGTTGAAGGCTTTATCGGCATTTAGAGGAAAAGGAGGAACGAACTGGGAGGGACTACTAATGTGGGGTTAAAAAAGCTTTTTAAATATTATGTTTTAACTCCTTGGGTATTGAAAAACTATTAACATACCTAGAAATGTTTCATAGTCTATAAATCCTTATACTATATAAGAATGAGTTTAGAGCAAAGATGGTCTTTGAATTTCAACCACAAGGGTAGGACTATTTTGAGAATGTGAGAGTATTTGAATTACAATTGGACTATTGAATACGAGTTATTATAGCTAATTTGATTTTATTGTAATTACTTAGATGTCCTTTCAGACATTTAAAGTTAAGGGTAAGTTTGACATGTGATAATGTTTGATTTTCGGTTGAACATTGGGTACAATTGAATTCAACTTGTGTTTTAGTAAAATTACATAAAACCCCTTCTAATCATTTAATTGTGTTAACGTCCAAGTCTCTTAATTTTCTAAAGCCTTTCTCATCAATTATTTGTAAACTTATGATAGATAAATGTTAAGATGCAATTAATGCCAATTAGTAAAGAAGTTTGGTTTCTTGGCCGTTATCATAGTAACTCCTATCTATTCAATTTATTTCATTTACTTACACCATTCTCAATAGGTATGTTTTCTTTAACCAATTTACTTTAAATTGGTAAGAAATCTGTAATCTTCCAAGTTGTATTTGCAATAATTTTTTAGTGTTTTAATTTAATTGTCCATATTAGACAGGTTTGATAGGGAAGAGATCACATTTGTTAATTGTTATTTGTGGTTTAAAATAAGTTTGTCATCATAAATTTTTCAGTATATATTGCATCTACTTCTTTTATTGTTTTAACTATTAGTTACAGCAATTTTCAAATCGTTTGTTACGTTATTGACGATTCCATTTAGGCAATTTTTCACTTCATTTGATTTGCCAATATGTTTAACTATTTACTTAAAACTATTTGGCTGCAAATATAAAGTATGTACTCCATTACTTTTAATTGTTTTCTTGAATTGAGTGGGTTAAGATGTTTTAGTACTTTTTTTGAGATAATTATTCCTCTAAATTAGCGTGTTAGTTGTTGTATATCTTTGTAACTAGCTTAAAAACTGATGTTTTGTGATTGTAACCCCTATCGAGAAGGAGATGCTTTGTTATATGTCTTAAATAATATAATAAATCATAATTAATTGATTGGTCAATGTGGAGGTCTCGTGATGATATGTCCTTGAAATCAATATAAATTTAAGAATTTGGCTTGCAAGAACCGAAATTCCACTAACAATAATTTCTTCAAGTATGCTAATTGTTCAAATCTCATTTATATGACAAGATAATGTGGTGGATTGCCCTCATATCAAGATCAAATTTAAATTAAATAATAGATTTTAATATTCCTAAAGTGCATGAGCAGATATAAGTAGGCCTTTTATTCTATTAGGTTAAACGCAAAATGGTTGATCGTATCTTATAATTATGTTTCATTGCATATTATATCTTTTGACTCACTATGTAACTTATGATTTTCTATTTATTATCACATAATAAAATTTTCATACTTCAATTCTTCTACTACAAAATACAAAATAATAATTATTAAACATGTTTAATTAAAGTACTAAACTCCCGCATGTCGCGCGGGCTTTTTCCCCTAGTATTGTCAATAAATTTAACTTTAACTTTGTAAGTATGCATTGAATTATATTAATTGCTACTTGAATGTTCTAATTTCTCTACACTTTCTTATTATATAGTTTTGAAGCATCAAACACATATGTACACACCTTTATTGATATTAACAAGCTTTTAGATATTTTACATAATATTTTAATTTTTAAATAATTTTATTAATAACACCATATTGAAGTTACGACATCTGTGAGGATGACTTTTGACGGGTTATTGATTTAAGTACGAGTTTAATTCCGAAATATACCCGTTTTGACTGCAAGTATACAGGTCAAATTAGTAGTTTTAGGGCAAATATCGGGTCAATCCCACGGAGAACGACTTTGTAAGTACCAGGTCCTCACTTACTATATTATTTAGACTAACAATCTATTTGAGCAGAAAAGTTATAACTACTACTAGCTAACTAATTTTAACTAGGTATTTACAAGATAACAATGGAGAAAATTCACTAAATACTTGAGTCCAAGGATATAGATTCCAACTTATGGCATAAAAGACACAAATAAATAGATTTACCTCTTATTACAACCCTTGTTTAACTAGGGATTCATTTCCAATATTATCAAATCTCATTCTCATGATGAAATGACCTAGAATAGACTAGCTTTCCCTATTCTCATGGTGAATAACTAACTCTACTTTTATTTACTTCATAAAATGCAAGTTAATCCACTTAAATGTATCTCTATTCTCATGAGTCTATTACTTAAGCTCTATTCATGTTGTTCCATCATTATATCCAACTTTCATTGCATAATAACAACTACAAGCTTCTTATTGGTGATCAAGCAACAACAAGTTGATAAGCAGGCACAAATAGACAAGTTAATATAAGATGTAACAAGTGTAAATCATATTCACTTCATATCAAGTAGCCATAAGTTTCATCCACTCCCTAGATCTAGAAATTTAGCTACTCATGTTGATAAGTGACTAATTTACGCTATATTTGAATGATATTTTATGCTATTTTTAGTCACTTTGGCAATATTGTAGGAAGAAAATGGATTATTTTGGCTATAATTGATGTAAAATGTTATTAAGTGATTAACTGAGGTTTTTGTCACTTTTTTACTTGCATTTTGTCCATAATTTGTATAGGAGTTGGAAATATACTTCGTTTGGATGAAGAGGAAGTTGACAGCTTTGACACATCTTCGTATTTCGGCTATAACTTGAGCTAAAATGATCGGATTGAGATGATTCTTGAACAATTTTGAAGATAAGAGATAGATCTACAAATATTATGAAGACATTGAAATCCAGTTTGAAGTTTTTCTAGGTCAAAAAGCCGAATTACAGTAGCTAATTTTCTATGGTTGAAGCTGAGACAAGACAGTGAGCAGTCAAGGGTATTTGAATCATTTCTCAGCCTACACAAATCCAAATGAGGTGATTCTTGATGCATTGGAAAGCTAACTCAAAGGGCCACAAGTTTCATGTTTTGATTGAAGTTAATTCAACTTCTATCATCAAGAAAAGTTTAGTTGAAGTTGAGGCAGAATTTGAGCAACATTGAAGACTGGACAGAAATTGCTAAAAATGGCAGGGGAGCAATTCAGCCGACAATCAGGCCGGATTTGTGGCCGGATTCCGGTCAGAAAAGGCTGTTCCCCACTTGCACAACTTGTTTCCTTCTCCAATAATTCACAGCTAATGATGGACGTTGACAACAACTTTGCAGCTGTAAAAAGGAATGTTTGAGGCCTCATTTCTTGACTAGAGGCCTCTATATATAGCCATGGACTTTCAAAATTAAAGGGAGCTTGGAGAGTTCAAGAATACTACCAAAAATGTAGTTCTTACACTTTCTTAATGTTAGGTTAGTATAGTATAGGATAGTTTAGCTAGTTAGTTCATCCTTCTTGTTTATTAGCTAGATGAAGAAGAGGTTGGAGGATGAAGAAGGCAAGGAGATGAACTCTTGTGACAAGGGTTACATTCCTTTCCAACTCTTTATCTTTTGTACTTGATTCCAAGTTTAGTTAATATACAAGTTATGGATTTATATGTTATTATGTGTTTCTAAAGTTTATACCTTGGGTTTGGTTGAACTTTCTATGATTGTTAGTGTTTATTATTTGGCTATTTGATGCTATTATTTTGAGCAAGTTATTTAGCACTTTAGCTCTTTAAATCTTGATTAACTTGGTACCATTAATTGTGATTATCTAAAGGTGTTGCTTCTTCAATGAAAATTGAGATTTAACACTAGTTTAAGAAGTGCTAAACCTAGGGAGTACACTCACGAGAGTAGAGGTGCACCTATGTGGATTTAGTGATTCATTTCATGTAATTTCATAGAAGAAATAAACTTGTAACTAATTTCATAACCATGAGAGTAGGTATGGATTAGTTATAAGTATAGTTGGTTCACTACGAAAGTAGGCTTCACATGCATAAGGAAATTACGCCATAACTAGCCAAGATAGTAGTACTCAATGATCCACTTGCATTAGTAGTCAGGAATACCATAACCTAAGGAGCTTTCATTTGTTATTATCTTGCATAAGTTTAGCATAGTTTTATTTCTTTTAATTCATTGATCGTCTAAATAATAGAGAAGTTTTAGTAGTGCCGGTAATTGTCCAATCTTCCTCGTGGGATCGACCAGATATATGCCCTAAACTACTAGTTGACCTATATACTTGTAGTCAAAACGGGTATAAATTGGATTTAAACTTGTACTTATATAAAAAACCCATCACATGTAAGATATAGCAAGAAAGATCATAGCTTCATTGCATGCACACATCATGAATCACAAGTAAAAGATAGACAAAGAAAGTTTAGCCAAAATAATGAAGAAGCTCTCAATGATCTTCAATTCCTTCCACAAAATTGGTGTACAATGAAGTCTGCAAATATTCTCACAAAAGTTCTAACTAGACAGAACAATACAAAACTTTTTTTCTAAGTTCTAGACATAAAACCTGATAAACTCTCTCCAAAAATGTCCTACTCTCCTTTGTCTAATGATTCTCACTTTCTAATTGTTAAGAGAATCAAACAGGTGGTTTTGACAAGACATAAAGCTCATTTTTTCCTTCCTTTTTGAATCTAAAGCATGTGCAGCCGAAATTCTTCCTCCAACTATAGCTGGAAAGTAGTGTGAAAACAAGGCAAGTGGCTGAGCAAATTGCAAAAATCAAGCTACAATGCGTGGCTATAGAATACGTGACTACAACCCACGTATTCAATAGTCGCGTATTCACTTCTGTGAATTTTGCCTCATTTCAACTACTATTTTCTCAACAATGGAAGTTGAACTAGCTCTTGTGCAAAACATGAAAGTTGTAACCCTTTGAGTTAGCTTTCTAATGCTTCAACAATCATCCAATTTGGACTCTGTGGACTGAAAAATTACCAAAAATACCCTCAACTATTCAATCCCTTGTTTCAGCTCTCGATCATGCAAATGAGGTTCTGTATTTCGACTTTTTAACCATAAAAACAATTGAATTGGACTTCGATGTCTCATGCCAAATGTGGATATATCTCTTAGCTTCAAAATGGTATAAATATCACCTCGATCTGATTATTGTAGCTCAAGATATTGCCGAAATACGATAAGGTGTCCAAACTGCCTACACTTGCATTTCTTTCTTTGGTTGCTTTGCACTTCATGTCTCCTTTTAACCTCTTCCAATCATCAATTATATATCATCCAATTATCTTCTCAAATCATGCCATTTGCTGATCGAATTATAAAACCTAAAAAAACATGAAGTTTTTACCATAAAAATCCATAGAAATGCACTTTTGCCACTTAAACCACAAAATGTATGATTTTAACCAAAACCCTAGTTAAGTAATTATAAAACTCATTAAAACACACCAAAAATCAACTAATAAAACATACTAAAAACACGTACAATATACACTTATCAACTTCGATATGTCAATCACTATTTTGGACTTATAATTTTTATGTTATAGTTGAGTCTTGTTGGACTAAATCTAAACTTATGAAGTTGTAAACCACCAATTTAAAGGTAAATTTTGTATATTATTTTGATTATATATTGTTAATAAATATTTATGACATATTTATGACGTCATTTGATTTGACCCTGATCGAATCCAATTAAGTCCATTGACCCCTGACCCCTGAGGTCGGTCGAGTCAATATCCGGTCCGAGTATGAAAACATAGATTGTGAGGCAAGTATGAGCTCTACATTTATTAATTCAAAACTCATGGTTGGAAATCTGAATGTCTTACTATCTTGGTCAGTCGAACCTGGACTCGTTAAAACTCAGCTCAGATGGCCAATTCACAGCCCTAAGTCAAGGTTAGAAATACGAAAATAAAAAAAAAGTGAGTGCGATGACATTATTACCCTTTTATTCATGAAATTAACTATAACTTAGAATTATTTTCTTTCATTGTTAAAAGATATACATCTTCCCTATTGTATCAATTATACAAAAATATAAAATTGAAAAAAGCTAAAAAATTTACATTTAATTTATATCTTTCCCTCCATGATATCCTCTGTCTTTGATAGTTGATATGATGAATTGAATTGATTAAAACAATTATAATTTGTCCTATATATCTTTTGATATATTTTATATTTTTTGTTGCTGAGTGGGAAATATGTACTGATCATGGATTAGCATGGGAGAATATATACTTGGAGGTAAAGACACCAAAAAATTTAGAAAAGTTCACTGGTAAATAAAATTCCCATCTGTTGTACTCTCAGGCATATCAGAAAGGAAGAAATTGGAGATTTTGACTATTTCTTCAAAAACATTTGAGTCAAGATAAATGGGGGGGTTTTAGGATTAAATGCTAATGAACTAAATAAATCAAATGTGAAAAATAATTAATTCACAGAAATAAATGGAAAAACTCTAGTCAGGGTATATTTCAGAAATGATTCATGCACTGATCATCGATTCACAAATAATTCCAATATTTATTAATAGATTGGTTATAGCTGTCATACACGCGATAAACAGCCAACTTTTCCTTACTTATTCGATAGTCAAGGTACGACCGTTAACTATTTCTCTAACCACGAAATAACCCTAGGTACGATCATAGGATTTAATTTCTAGATTGCATTAAGAATTAGAAAAACCCAACCCTAAATAACAAACACGCTACGAGGGTTTGTTTAAATTAAGATTGTATGTTTTCCTGACATAAATCCAATTATGCCAGTTGCTACCGGGACGAAAGTAATCGAACAATTACGGATTCAACTACCCCCAATTAGCAAATAGCCTACGTGAATAATTAAATATTGCGCATCTATTCAATTATACACGATAGCTATAACAACAATTAAAAGCAGAAAATATACAAATACCAATAAATGAAGGAAACAGTTAAAATAATTTAGATCTCATAGTTATTGTTGAACCAAATCTTCAGTTGTCCCCTTGACTAGAAAACGGAGATTTAGCTACACATCCTCAAGGAAAATCCGCTGGACTCCCTTGATAACCCTCGGTTCCTTCTCCAAAAACTAACGAAAGAAGATAAAGAAAAAAGACAAGTCACGGCCGTCCCCTCAATTCCTATTTTGTAGCTTCTTAAGGGAAACCAATTCCTCCCGAATTTGTTGCTGGCTGAACTCTTAATCACGCGGGATCCGGCTTGCTCTTCCTATTTTCTCGTTTTCTAAGGGAAACAAACTCCCAATTGCAAAAAGGAAACATTCTAAAGAGATAATATTTAATTGTTTCCTAAATAAAAAAAGGTAACTACTAAGATAATATTCCAAGTTCCCTAATCCAACACTAAAACTAATAATGAAGATTAAAATCTTCAAAATCTTTCTTCAAAAATTGCCTTGAATTCAACTCGGACTTGGAAACGTGCCACCATCCAATGAACTGGAAAATTGTCACTTTTAATCACGTTTTGCTCCTTTTCCTACAATTGACACCATTAACCAAATATACGTAGAATCTATAAATTAAAATAATATTTGGCTAAAATCAAGGGAGAAATAATTATAAATTCAGCAACAAATTATGACCTATCAATTTCCCCCACACCTAAATCATGCTTGTTCTCAAGCATAAGAACACAAATCAAGCAATCAAATTCAAACAATGGCTATTATTCAAATCTTCTATTGCTAAGATACAATTAAAACATATGTCAAGTATTAGTGGCAATTTTCGAGAAATATCTCTCTAGTTTGTTTTCGATATCAAGGACTCTTTCAATTTATGACTAACTAATCTAAGAATATAAAATATTCAACCAGCATCCATAAGCAAATGGTTCGACTATTAAGCAAAATCTCAACATTAAAATTCATGGATCAGCGGGTTAACAATTTATTCAAATACTTCCACATTTTTCACTATTAACACATTTTTTTCTAAAATATCCCCACACTTGATTGATTTTTTTTTTTCTGGGGGAATGCTTAGTCTTTAGCCATTTAAGCGTTTTGACGCGAATTTTGACATTGGCTAGATGAAGAAGCTCGGTTACTCAGTCATCATCACTTAAAAACCACATACTCATAGCTATCGTCGCTTTTTAAGGCGAAAATCGACATTTATGGTGAAAACCTCCGGTTACTAGGCAACGATACTAGCGGAGCATAACCGAATACTATTCATAAATAAGCACCAAATTAAAATTAACAATTACACAAACCCGCTTCATTTCTTAAACAAGGAGAACTAAGATTAATAGTTGAACCAATTTGCATAAAAACTGCTAGACAAATATTTACAATACTTAGAGAACTTAACCAAAAAGTGCAAAAGTCACAAAATCTCAAATATTCAACAAAGAGATACCCTTAAACTTAACCATGTTATACTTAACACCTTAGAGTGTAAAATTTTAACAATAGAAAAATTTGAAACATCTAACTAACAAATATGCATAAAGATAGGCAAAAATTGGATAAAATTCGACGAAGTCAAACAAAAAAATTCCAACAAAAATGTCTACACTTGCACTTTTTCAATAAGATACCAATATACTACTCCCCCCACACCTAAATCTTACATTGTCCCCAATATAAGTAATAAAGAATAAAATACAAAGCAAAAAGGGACAACGAAACTTCTCTGATCATCAAAGGGGGGTTGTGGCACAGCTGTAGGTGAGAGGCAAAAGACATGTAGAGCTCGATGGCAAAACTGATGAAGATGAAGGCTATGATTGGCAGCTAAGGATGTCGGATGGCTTACGATGGATGAGGAAGAATTACGCGCAATGAGCAGCGATAATCAGGAACTGACGACCCACGATGAACAGCGCAATGGTGGCGATGGAATTTGGGGTCCTTTGGTTGCGGTCTTGCGGCTGGAAAAGAAAAGAAAGGAATAAAAAAGAAAGGGAGAGAAAAAGAAAAGAGAGAAAGAAAGAAAGAAAGAAAGAGAAAGAGAAAAATAAAATGGAAAAAGAAAAGGAAAAGGAAAAAGAAAAGGAAAGAAAGAAAGAGAGAAAAGAGAGAAAGAAATTTTTTTTTTTAATTTTTAGAACCACTGTGTTAGACGTGGGCACGCCTAACTGCTCTCGAGTTTTCTGACCAACTCTCGAAAATTAAATTCCTTAAGCGTGACCATATGACGTGGGCACGCCTAACTACCAGAGAGTCTTCTGACCAATTTTCGAAAATTGAGTTCTTTAAGCGTGACCACTTGGCGTGGGCACGCTTAACTAATGGAGAGTCTTCTGCCCTTAGACGCGAATTGCCTTCCTTAGGCTTGACCACGTAGCGTGGGCACGTCTAACTGCCAACTTCCTGCAACAAAAGCAATAAATTACTAAACACAAATAACACTTAACAAAAAGTTCAGAAACATGAGAAAACTAAAACAAAGGGTCTTGGGTTGCCTCCCAAGCAACGCCTTTCTTTAATGTCTTTGGTTAGACATTTTCATGTTTATTTACGGAGGATAAAATCGTATAACTCGTTTCAATGCTTTATCTTCTATGTAATCCTGATAACCCTCGTAAATAGAGTCATTCTTGCGCACACGAGCTACGGTCTTCCATGGACTAGTAGATGGCGCCAAACAAGTCAACAAGAATCTTAATTCTTCACTCACTCCTCCATCACGAACACTTACTGGTTTGAGATATTTTGCCATCATGACTCTTAACTTATTCCTGTCATGAAACTCAAAATTTTCTGGTATAATAAAGTCAATCTCACCAACAGGAATTAAAGAATAAAAGTCAGAAAAATATTGATTAAGGAATGGAGGAGATGTTACCGCATTTGGAGATTGTTCACTGGATTCATTCACTTGAACCATTTGATATTGGAGTCCCATTTCTTGCACTTCAATTCTCTTTTTCAACTTCATCTTTAGATTCTTCTTCATGAGACTCTTGCAGTTCCATGTTATTTGTCAGGATAATTGTACTCTCATCTTCTTTAAGGTCGTTGATAGTTTGTGAGGGCAATTCTTCATAAATTGGAGAAATCAATTTAATCATTGTAGATGCCAATTCATGCATTCCTTCTTCCATCTCTTTAATCATCCTTTGTGTCTCCTGTTGAAATTGATGTGTCTTCTGTTGAATTTGATATGTGTTAGTAGCTATTAATTCAACCATTTCTTTAAGAGACATACCTGACATGGATGATGGCTGACGGGATTTTAATATACGTACAAGTTAAAAAATCCGATTTACACCCGTTTCACTGCAAGTATACAGGTCAACTAGTAGTTTAGGGTATATATCGGGTCGATCCCACGAGGAAGATTGCAATTACTGGCACTACTAAAACTTCTCTATTATTTAGACTATCAATCAGTTAAAACAAGTAAAATCTACTAAATTTATACAAGAAAATAACAAATGAAAGCTCCTTAGATTATGGTATCCCTAACTACTCATGCAAGTACTATATTTAGATCATTGATTACTACTATCTAGGCTAATTATGGTGTAATTTCCTTATGCATATGAAACCTATCTTCGTAGTGAATCAATTATACTTATAACTAATCCATACCTATTCTCATGGTTATGAAATTAGTTACAAGTTCATTTCTTCTATGAAATTACATGAAATTAATCACCAAAACCACATAGGTGCACCTCTACTTTCGTGAGTGTACTCCCTATATTTAGCACTTCTTGAACTAGTGTTAAATCTCAATTTTTCATTGCAGAAATAACACCTTAGATAATCACAATTAATGGTACCAAATTAATCATGATTTGAAGAGCTTAAGTACTAAATAACTTGCTCAAATAATGGCATCAAATAACCAAATAATAAACACTAACAATTATAGGAAATTCAACCAAACCCAAGGCATAAACTTTAGAAACACATAAATAACATAAAATTCAGAACTTATATATTAACTAAACTTGGAATCAAATACAAAAGATAAAGAGTTGGAAAGGAAAAATAACCCTTGTCACATGAGCTCTTTCCTTGCCTTCTTCATCTCCTTCTTCATCTTTGCCTAGCTAATAAACAAGAAGGATGAACTACTAGCTAAATTAACCTACACTAAGAAAATGGAAAGGCTACATTTCTGCAGACTCCAAACTTCTCCCGTATGTTCTCTCTGACCTCCTGGTGTCTCTGCATATAAATTGGTTAAAAACTCCTTTTTCTTGGTCAATTTTTCCATCCTTTGATTTCCAAATCTGAAATTTGTTAGGATAGTCAATAACCAACATTTTTGACTTGAAAATAAGCCACCTTTGTTGCCCTTTTGTATTCTGAAACATGTGCACCGAATTCCCTTGCAACTTATAGCTGGAAAGTAGTCTGAACACAAGAGAATTGGCTGAGCAAATTGCAGCTTTTCGGTTACAAAACGCGCCTACACAAAACGCGACTTTAACTCGCGTTTTTTCTTCTCGCGTTTTCAACTTGGCCTCACTTCAACTGTAATTTTCTCTATGATGAAAGCCGAACTAACTTTTGTACAAAACACAACAGTTGTAGCCCTTTGAGTTAGCTTTCCAATGCTTTAAGAATCACCTAATTTGGAGATCGGTGGACAGAGATATGGTCGAAATACCATAGATTGGTCAATTCTGGGCTTCAGCTTCCGACCATCCAGAAAAGCTTCTGTGTTTCGTCTTTTTGACTAGGAAAACGGCTGAATTGGGCTTTCATTTCTTCATACCAAATGTAGATATATCGCTTAGCTTCAACATGGTACAAAATGTACCTCAATCCGATATGTGTAGCTCCAGATATGGTCAAAATACGAAAACATGTCAGAGTTGTCAAAAGCTGACTTTTCTTGATTCTTTTATCCACAAATTGCATTTTTTCTTTAACACTTCATATTTTATTTTCACCACTTTAATCCATCATCAATCATCCAAATATCTTCTCAATGGTCTTCATTTGATAATTGAATCATTAAACCTGTAAAATATGAAATTTTTACCATTAAAAGCACTAGAAATGCAATGTTAGCCGCTTTAACATAAAATGTAGATTTTTACCAAAACCTTAGTTATTTTAGTTATAAAAGTAAATAATCAAACCAAAATTAACTAATAAAATGCACTTAAAAATACGTAAAATAAACACTTGTCAATGGCTGTTGCGGTTGATATTGATGTTGAAAATCGATTGGGTCTGGCGTATAATTAAAGTTGGAGTTGTCCCACCATCCTTGATCATACCCGTTTGAGCAAGGGTCATACCATGTTTGAGATTGGGGTGAAAAGCCTCCAAACTTATTCATGTAGGTATTCAGGTAATCTTAATATTCAAAACACATACCGGTTGAATGATCCGTGGCATAACAAATTTCACAGGTTGCAACAGCCATTTTTTCTATAAAAAAGCTCAGTGAATCTGAATATTGATCATAAAAAAAAACACACGCCTCATTTTCTTTTGTAGGACTAAAATCCAGTCTATCACCAAAATACGGAATGTGAGCGGCCATTAAAAAAAGGAGAAAAAAAAATAAAAACAAGATGAACTAAAAAAGAAACAAATTAATCAGGCACTAGTCCCCGGCAACGGTGCCAAAAATTGACAGGTGCCGAACCTGTGCAATAATAATAAATAAAACCTAACTACCACCAAAATCAGTCAATAATCAATTCTAAGTACTGAAGCAGGGACTCTAGGTGTGCAATGAGTTACTTGATTTACCCTGTTCCCGAAGAGTTTGCTTAATCCGATATACCATAATTAATTATTTGACTATATTCACTAATTAGTAGACAGTGGCAAGCAGGGTCGTCTCCTCAGGGACTGGGGAGAAAATTGTTTCCTTTCGAGTCAAGATAAATGGGGGGTTTTAGGATTAAATGCTAATGAACTAAATAAATCAAATGCGAAAAATAATTAATTCACAAAAATAAATGGAAAAACTCTAGCCAAGGGTACACTTCAGAAATGGTTTATGCACTGATCATCGATTCACAAATAATTCTAACATTTATTAATAGATTGGTTTATAACTGTCATACACACGATAAACAACCAGTTTTTCCTTACTTATTCGATAGTCAAGGTATGACCGTTAACTATTTCTCTAACCACGAAATAACCCTAGGTACGACTATAGGATTTAATTTCTAGATTGCATTAAGAATTAGAAAATCTCAACCCTAACTAACAAACACGCGACGAGGGTTTGTTTAAATTAGATCGTATGTTTTCCTGACATAAATCCAATTATACCAGTTGCTACCGGGATGAAAGTAATCGAACAATTACGGATTCAACTACTCCTAATTAGCAAATAGCCTACGCGAATAATTAAATATTGCGCATCTATTCAATCATACACGATAGCTATAACAACAATTAAAAGCAAAAAATATACAAATACCAATAAATGAAGGAAACAGTTAAAATAATTTAGATCTCATAGTTATTGTTGAACTAAATTTTTAGTTGTCCCCTTGACTAGAAAACGGAGATTTAGCTACACATCCTTAAGGAAAATCCGCAGGACACCCTTGATAACCCTCGGTTCCTTCTCCAAAAACTAACGAAAGAAGATAAAGAAAAAAGACAAGTCACGGCTGTCCCCTCAATTCCTATTTTGTAGCTTCTTAAGGGAAACCAACTCCTCCCGAATTTGTTGCTAGCTGAACTCTTAATCACGCAGGATCCGGCTTGCTCTTCTTATTTTCTCATTTTCTAAGGGAAACAAACTCCCAATTGCAAAAAGGAAACATTCTAAAGAGATAATATTTAATTGTTTCCTAAATAGAAAAAGGTAACTACTAAGATAATATTCCAAGTTCCCTAATCCAACACTAAAACTAATAATGAAGATTAAAATCTTCAAAATCTTTCTTCAAAAATTGCCTTGAATTCAACTCGGACTTGGAAACCAACCCCGAACGTGCCATCATCCAATGAACTGGAAAATTGTCACTTTTAATCACGTTTTGCTCATTTTCCTACAATTGACACCATTAACCAAATATAAGTAGAATTTATAAATTAAAATAATATTTGGCTAAAATCAAGGGAGAAATAATTATAAATTTAGCAACAAATTATGACCTATCAATAACTTAGAATTATTTTCTTTCATTGTTAAAAGATATACATCTTCCCTATCGTATCAATTATACAAAAATATAAAATTGAAAAAAGCTAAAAAAATTTACATTTAATTTATATCTTTCCCTCCATGATATCCTCTGTCTTTGATAATTGATATGATGAATTGAATTGATTAAAAAAATTATAATTTGTCCTATATATCTTTTGATATATTTTCTATTTTTTGTTGCTAAGTGGGAAATATGTACTGATCATGGATTAGCATGGGAGAATATATACTTGGAGGTAATGACACCAAAAAATTTAGAAAAGTTCACTAGTAAATAAAATTCCCATCTGCTGTACTCTCAGGCATATCAGAAAGGAAGATTGGAGATTTTGAGTATTTCTTCAAAAACATTTGAGTTCTTTCTGCCCCTTAAATGTATTATGAGTATTCTATTTTTGTTCATCGAGACACTTTGTCCACAAAGGATTACTTTCTTGTAATACTGCGTAGCCATATAGAAAAGTAATACACAATACATGAAAATCGTGTTCAATTTAATCCCAAGCACATTTGTCCTCCAAATTTCTTGGTACATACTCCAGTGGAATCGACACAAAATAAAACTTTTTGCTAAGTTTGTATCAATTTCTTAATTTACAATTTAGATTGAATTTTTCTTTAAAAAAAGATATAAAAAGTTGAATATATTTTTTTGTGGTGAAATAACTTATACGCAACTTTTCTATCTCCAAATTCACAACATCCTATTCTCAACTTCACATTTTTATTTTTATCTCCATGGTAAAATCAACCATTTAAATAACAAAAATTAAATTACAACAAACATCTAAACAATTAAAGGGAATTATCTGGTTTCAAAACCAGATAAATTTGCGAATGAAACTCAAGACAATAAATTATTCCAATTAAATTCCTTCACATGCCCATTAAAACTTTGTCTAACAATGTCGGAATTTGATTTCCATGTAGTAACGCCTCTAGATCTTCTGGAAATCCATTGTCTCATCTTCTAAGTATTCTGGAATGGACCCAGTGAAGATGTTTGAGGACACGTCGAGATAAAGCAGACTTGTTAATATTCCTATTTCTAGAGGTATGCTTCCATAAAATTGATTGTCTTGCAGACATAGATATATGATAGAAGCTACTTTCCCAATTTCCTTTGGAATTTCCCCAGTTAATTGATTTGAAGAAAGATCGAGCTCATTTAATTGAGAAAAGTTGCCCAATCCTTAAGGTATAAAACCTGATATATCAGCAAAATTATCTGATTTGCAGATCTCAACCAATATCCGGAGAGCTCCCCATAGAAATGGTTATTACTAAGGTCCATCATATTCAAGCCTGGAAGTATATCAAACATCTCTGTCAGCTTACCAGTTAGCTGGTTCCCACTAAAAGTGGCCCTAATTAAGCTTGAGCAGTTTCTCGGGCTTCTGGGGATTGGACCAGTAGCCAAGTTGTTGCTCACACTGAAGTACATAAATTTGCCATTTTGACAAAGTTGTTTGGGTAGCTGACCAGAGAGCTGACAAACATCTCTGTCATGCCACTGCTCAGATTAGCAGGGAAAAAGAGTAGTTGTAGTTTATACTTTACGTTGCATTGCCTCTAAACAAATCTGTGAAAACAATAGAAGATAAATGAAAAAGAGAGAACCCAACTACCTTGCCAATGAAATTTTAATCGATGACACTGAACATTCATACAAAAATAATTCAATATGATGGATTATAAATACCCTCATCGATTCAATAATTATAAAGAGTTCATATACAAAAAGTATATATGAATACAATTTGAAAAATGGTGCCAAAAAGTTAAAAATAGTGCAGCTCACTTCATATTAAAGAACTTCAACCAAAAGCTAACTAATTCGACACATATAACATGATCTAAAATAATAGTCTACCATGCAAACAATTAGGTTTTATACATAATGAAAATTGCTTTAAAAAATGATTTTAAAGAAAAAATAAATACTGTTCATATAATTTATTCTTAAATAGTTAAATGATTGTAATTCTATAATGATATTTGTATGCCATAGCCAAAAAGAACACAGAAAAAAAAAGAGAAAAAAAAAATAAAAACCTACTGCCAAAATGAAAGTGAAAATATTCTTTTCTAGAACTCATGATTTCTTTACCCTCAAGATGGCTTAGAGGAGTTTGCTTCTAAATAATCTGTACATGCATGGCTAGAAATATCAAAGGTCCTCTTCGCCCTGGTTTCTAAGTTGTATGGATTTGACAGCACAAGATTTCCGTCAATTTGAGCTACCATGATTTCCAATGAAGCAGTTAATGAGAAACTAGACAAGAATAGACTTTTTGAGTCGTTGGAGTCAGCGGTCGTCTGAAAGGTACCATTTGCATTATACGCTGTAAGTAACAATTGACCTGACCATCTGCAAGGGTAAATTACATTTTGCTTGATGATTGGTCATGCTTATATTATTACTACTTTACGTTAAAGGGAATCATATTTTTGTCCCTTTACACTTTAGATTTTGATGATCAAATTTGTTTGCCAAATATGTGGTCTTTAATCAATTAAATTATTTGAGGCTAGGAATCCATTCACTCAGTAGTCCCTACAACTATTTGATGAGATTTTGTATTCTAGCTAAGCTATTAGTACATGTATTCTAGCTAATTTAGGTGTTTTTTGTGAAAATTCTTGTCAAAAAAAAAAAAAAGCTAAGCTATTAGTACATGTCTTCTACTATTCCCAATTCACTAGAGTTTCTCCAACAGTTTCCTTAGGAACTTAATTCTTTTTTTAATAAAAAGTAAAATTCATTAACAGATTGTTGAAAATTGTTCAGCACAATTTGATTTACATCATTGTCCTAATGAGATATTAAACATGCACTAGAAATAATAAATCTATAATTTAATAGATACAATATATCTAAAAAATTATGAACAGCTCTGAAAAATATAAAAAATATTTCAAGATTGTAATTTACTAAGATAAATCACTTTTGCTCCTCTAGAACTTAATAGTATCGTCAGTCAAAGTTTCCAAGTCCCAGGGAGCTTCTTTTTCTCCTAAATCTTCTCACTAGGCTTTGTGATGAATCTACTTCTGATAGGACGTAGAATATTGTAGTGCATTTATATGCATAAATTACTAGTTAATTATGTTATTTGAGTTTTATTTTGAGTAGAAACTACCTAGTTTTGTTCTAATAGGTGAAGAACTTAATTGGAGAGAAAATGGACCAAAAACATGACGTGAATAATTAGTGGAAGAAGAAACATGAAAAGGAGTTTGGCAAATTTGACTTGTTTTAGTATTTTGGCATTAAGTTGAACTACACAACTTGAATTGAGATGATTCTTGATTCCTTTTGAAACTAAAAGAATGCTTTACAATTCTTATGAAATATTAAAGTTTGGTTCTCACGTTTTCATAGTCAAAAGTCCAAATTACTAAAATATAGTTTTGCTTCAATGCTCTTCTGACCAGTTCTTAATATTTTGGGCATATCTTAACATTTAGAGCTCCAAATCAGATTATTCCTGTGGCATTGGAAGGTTAATTCATAGAGATACAATTTGTATGTTTTGACTCAGAGCTGATTTGACCTTGTTGATAGAGTTTTTTGGCTTCAAAGAAGTGTGGTGAGAGCGTTGACGTCCTTGAATTGGGAAGAGCTTGTTTCTGAAGCCACTCTGCTGGATTTAGTGGTACGTGGGTGCATTCTATACTAATGTGGGACAACCTTGTTTGGATTGCTGTTTTCTTAAAAAAAAAAATTACCATTTTCATGAACTTATTTTCAATTATCTTTTTACGTCACATATATCAAATCATTATAGTATATTTTTCTATAGAAACTCCTAATAATAGTAATCCAAATGCGTTCACAAAGAAATATTGATAACCATGTTGTGTCTCTAAAGTTTTGCACCATTTTCTTTTGGGCAAATCACACTTTACCCTCCTGTGATTTAGTATTTTTGTACACAACCTTCCTGTGGTTTCAAAAAACTATACATAAACCCCTTATAATTTGGATTAAAGTGTCAAAATAACGGAATTTGCAATCCATAATGGAGTTACATAAAATATCAAAATTACCCTTATGTAAAGTTGAAAATTATTTATTAACCACAGGGGGATTATGTGTATATTTTGAAAATCATAAGGAGGTTATATGGTAAAATATTACACCATAAGAGGGTTATAATGCGTCATGTATATTATGTTTATATACTTGCTCATTTCAGCAATTTTAATTTTTAAACAAGGCTAATTTCGATATTTTTAAAGGTTTCAATACAAATGATCAGTTTTGTCACTTTGACACTTTAATTTAAACTATGAGAGGGTTTTGTATAGCTTTTGAAACCATAGGGGGTTATGTACAAAAATACTAAACCATAGGGGATAAAATGTAAGGATTCCTATTTCTGGAGGTATGCTTCCATAAAATTGATTGTCTTGCAGACATAGAAATATGACAGAAGCTACTTGCCCAATTTCCTTAGGAATTTCCCCAGTTAATTGATTTGAAGAAAGATCGAGCTCATTTAATTGAGCAAAGTTGCCCAATCCTGAAGGTATTAAACCTGAGATATCCGCAAAATTCTCAAATTTGCAGATCTCGACCAAGCGCCCCATAGAAATGGTTATTGCTAAGGTCCATCATATACAACCTTCCTGTGATTTCAAAAACTATACATAAGCCTCTTATGATTTGGATTAAAGTGTCAAAATAACGGAATTTACAATCCATAATGGAGTTACATAAAATATCAAAAATACCCTTATGTAAAGTTGAAAATTATTTATTAACCACAAGGGGATTATGTGTATATTTTGAAAATCATAAGGAGGTTATATGGTAAAACATTACACCATAAGAGGGTTATAGTGCGTCATGTATATTATGTTTATATATTTGGTCATTTCAGCAATTTTTAATTTTTAAACAAGGCTAATTTCGATATTTTTAAAGGTTTCAATACGAATGATCAGTTTTGTCACTTTGACACTTTAATTTAAGCTATGAGAGAGTTTTGTATAACTTTTGAAACCATAGGGGGTTATGTACAAAAATACTAAACCATAGGGGATAAAATGTAAGGATTCCTATTTCTGGAGGTATGCTTCCATAAAATTGATTGTCTTGCAGACATAGAAATATGATAGAAGCTACTTGCCCAATTTCCTTAGGAATTTCCCCAGTTAATTGATTTGAAGAAAGATCGAGCTCATTTAATTGAGAAAAGTTGCCCAATCCTGAAGGTATTAAACCTGAGATATCCGCAAAATTCTCAGATTTGCAGATCTCGACCAAGCGCCCCATAGAAATGGTTATTGCTAAGGTCCATCATATTCAAGCCAGGAAGTATATCGAACATCTCTGTCAGGTTACCAGTTAGCTGGTCGTTGCTCACACTGCAGTACATAAATTTGCCATTTTGACAAAGTTGTTTGGGTACCTGACCAGAGAGCTGACAAACATCTCTGTCATGCCATTTCTCAGATTAGCAGGGAAAAAGAGTAGTTGTAGTTTGGATGAGAGGCAGGAGCGGTCATTAGATGGACCGCTCCTGAGCTGTTCACGGCCAAGATTTGGCCAAAAAACATTGTACGGTCCAAATCATTTCGTGTACCTCGTTTTTAATAATGTGTGTGGGCCCACAAAAATTTGTTCTAAAGTTACATGTTGTGCAAACAAAGTTACGCCGTGTGCAAACAAAGTTACGTGGTATGCAAAATACATAAAATTGCTAGGAATTGCACTTGCAACCGTTCCTGCCCATGGTCCTTGTAGTTTATACTTTACGTTGCATTGCCTCTAAACAAATCTGCGAAAACAATAGAAGATAAATGAAAAAGAGAGAACCCAACTACCTTGCCAATGAAATTTTAATCGATGACACTGAATATTCATACAAAAATAATTCAATATGATGGATTATAATAACCTCATCGATTCAATAATTACAAAGAGTTCATATACAAAAAATATAAATGAATACAATTTGAAAAATGGTGCCAAAAAATTAAAAATGGCGCAGCTCACTTCATGTTAAAGAACTTCATCAAAAAACTAACTAATTCGACTCATATAACATGATCTAAAATAATAGTCTACCATGCAAGCAATTAGGTTTTATATATAATGAAAATTGCTTTAAAAAATGAGTCTAAAGAAAAAATAAATACTGTTCATATAATTTATTCTTAAATAGTTAAATGATTGTAATTCTATAATGAAATTTTATTTGTCATAGCCAAAAAGAACAAAGAAAACTAAAAACAAAGAAAAAAAATAAAAATCTACTGCCAAAATGAAAGTGAAAACATTCTCTTCTACCGCCAAAGAACTCATGATTTCTTTACCCAAAAGATGGCTTAGAGGAGTTTGCTTCTAAAAAATCTGTACATGTATGGCTAGAAATATTAAAGGTCTTCTTCGCCCTGGTTTCTAAGTTGTATGGATTTGACAGTACAAGATTTCAGTCAATTTGAGCTACCATGATTTCCAATGAAGCAGTTACCGAGAAACTAGACAAGAATTGAGTCGTTGGAGTCAGCGGGTCGTCTGAAAGGTACAATTTGCATCTTACACTGTAAGTAGCAATTCACCTGACCATCTGCAAGGGCTAAATTACATTTTGCTTGATGATTGGTCATACTTACTATAAAGGGGATCATATTTTTGTCCCTTTATACCTTAGATTTTGATGATCAAATTTGTTTGCCAAATATGTGGTCTTCAATCAAATAAATTATTTGAGGCTAGGAATCCATTCATTCATTAGTCCCTACAACTATTTGATGAGATTTTGTATTTAAGCTAAGCTATTAGTACATGTCTAGTACTATTCCCAATACATTTCTCCAACAGTTTCCTTAGGAACTTAATTCTTTTTTTAATAAAAAGGTAAAATTCATTAACAAATTGCTGAAATTTATTCAACACGATTTGATTTACATCACTATCCTAATGAGATGTTAAACATACACTAGAAATAATAAATCTACAATTTAATAGATACAATAGATATAAAAATTATGAACAGCTCTGAAAAATATAAAAAAAAATTTCAAGATTGTAATTTACTAAGATAAATCGCTTTTGCTCCTTTGGAACTTAATACTATCATCAATCAAAGTTTCCAAGTCCCAAGGAGCTTCTTCTTCTCCTGAATCTTCTCGCTAGGCTTCGTGATGAATCTACTTCTGATAGGACGTAGATTGTAATGCATTTATATGCATAAGTTACTGGTTAATTATGTTATTCCGAGCTTCATTTTGAGCAAAAACTACCTAGTTTTGTTCTCATATTGTTCTAATAGATGAAGAGGTTAATTAGAGAGAAAATGGATAAAAAAACGTGGCGTTAAGAAACAATGGAAGAAGAAAAGTGAAGAGGAAGGAGTTTGGCAAAATTGACTTGTTTCAGTATTTTGGCAATAACTTGAACTACACAAATTGGATTGAGATGATTCTTGATTCTAGAAGAAGAAAAGTGAAGAGGAAGGAGTTTGGCAAAATTGACTTGTTTCAGTATTTTAGCAATAACTTGAACTACACAAATTGGATTGAGATGATTCTTGATTCTTTTTTAAACTAAGAGAATGATTTATAATTCTTATGAAAAAATTAAACTTTGATTCTCATGTTTTCATAGTCAAAAGTCCAACTTACTGAAGCATAGTTTTGCTTCAATGCTCTTCTAACAAGTTCTCAATATTTTAGACATATCTAAGCATTCCAAACCTCCAAATTACATGATTCTTATGACATTGGAAAGTTAACTCAAAGAGTTACAATTTTTATGTTTCGACTAAGAGCTGATTCGACCTTGTTGATAGAGATTTTTTGCTTCAAAAAGGATCCATATTGTGGATCCCTACTGATCCATTCGAGGATCATTTATAACCAATGCCAATTATCAGTTTGATTCTCACACCAGAGTTTCTCTGGTCCCAATGACCTGCACTAGATTTTGGGCCTTTATTTGTTGGAAAAATGCATGGAAACGTTGTTTTTCAGCTCCAATAAGCTTAATTCTACCCCTTTGGAATACTACTTTAAAAAATTATAAATAGGGGTGTTTTAGGTCGTTTTTAAGGGTTAGAAAACATTAGCCTAGTTTAGTTCTAACATCTTTTCATAGTTTATTCTTGAGAAATCAAGATCAAACGTGGGTCAATCAAGGAGCGCACAAGGAGAGGACTAGAGCGAGCAACTGAGAAGTTTTCTTACTCTTTTTCTTATCTTTGTAATAGCTCTTTGAATTTGTAATTTTAATTTTCCAATTATGTTGAACTAATTTATTTCTAGGGTTAGGATTTTTATGAAGTAATTTGATTAATTTTCTAGTTTAATTTCTTATCTTGCTATGATTTATCTATCTTGATTTTAATTACTTATTTATGCCTGATCACTATAGACATGATTTTTGGAATTGTATAATCAAACTAAGAAGCAAGATATAGTCATACACTAGATAGATAAATATACTTAGACTAATCACGAGAGTAGGTTAGAATTTATATGACGCACTTATATTACCAAAGTTCTTAGATGGTTTAATTGAATACTTGCGAACTCGAGAGAGATGTAGGATTCAATTAGGCATGCTTTAAATGTATCAAGAGATAATTTAAAATACAATTGTATTATGCATTCATAGTTTGTTAAGAAATTAACTAGATAATTGACTTAAATTCTGGATTAAAATTTGAAACCTTAGATTCGCATCTATTATTTTCTCACCACTACTTTATTTATTTTGATTATTACTTTATTGCTTAGTTAGAAATTACAACTCCTTGAATTTAAATTTTGTTATTTTTGGTTAGAATAATTAGAGTAGAGAATTAACTCGTCCTTGTGGATTCGACTGTGAAAATTCCAAATAATTTATCACTACGATCGACCCTATACATTTGCAGGAATTCATCGATCAACTTCATACAAGTGACAACTAAGGCATGCCTAATGAATGTCTCGGCCACCTGAAGTTTATGTTCCTGCAAGAGCACTTTATTTTGAATGATCTTTTCTTGGAAGCGTTTTATTGTTTTGGGTGAACTAACCTTTTAGAAGAAGAGATACTCGAGAAAGTGTTTAAAACGAATAAAGCCCAAACAGAGAGTATAATGTGCTAATTGCAATCTGCTTTTGTTCTTGGGGGTGAGACGAATTTACATGCACAAAACTAAGCTGGTGTCACATCAGGAACATGCTGCTGTGTCTGGGGATAGTGGGATCAAATTTGATTCAAGAAAATGCACGCACTACTTTGTACTTGTGTTGCTAATGCTACGTACCCTTTCTGAATTAGTCCATGTTTTGTTGTGGTGTGGGAGAAGATATTCCCTGTTGGCGTTATTTCGAAGAGTAGTAGGGCAGCGGTGAAGGGGAAATTTTCCAAAATCTCTCTCTGGAATGGAAGAGACACCAAATGGATTATGGATATTGGTCAATGATGCTTGGGCCTGATTTACACACTAGCAGCAATACTCTTTTCTGTCCTACTTGGTGTTCCTTTTACTTGAATTTATCTGTGTTTGTTTGTGAGAGACTTGGTTAGTAAAATACAGAACAATCATAATATTAATTATTTTACAAACGTTTATCATAAATTTTTTTTAGGGATAATTTTAGATACCTCCCCTGAGGTCTCTGACAGTCTCGCTCTCCTCCCTTATGGTTTGAAAAATATCACAAACCTCCCCTATCAGAATTTAGGTTCCATTTCTTACATCATCATGGCCAAAAAGACTTAAATACCCTCACAAGTCAGCTAATATTTCGTGATTATCAGGACAAATACATTCCAACTCACGTAATTACTTTTTTCTACGCTATATCTAATCTCCCTTTTACATATATACATAGTCAAATAACTAATACCTAACATGATGTACATTTTTTAACACCTAACCATTCCAAATTTATGCGTACCATTACACTACCTTTTATAGATATACACAGTCAAGTAACTAATATCTAACATAATGTATATATTTGTAAACTGATTGTACCTCATAGATCACCCTGTGTAAGGCGTTTATAGGCAAATTAGTATTAGTCATATAGATAAAATTACATACCCACTACAACTTGTAAGGAGATGCACAAGTGGGTCAAAGCACCAATAACCATTCCAAATGTATACATACCATTGCACTATGCATATTGCTGCGATGACTAATTGCAATATGCATGTGAACAAATAACTGCATGTTCAACAATTTCTATGTATCGTATTTGGTCGATAACACGGTGTATATTATTTCAACTAGATTGTACATTCACTAAGTATTTATATACATGCTACTTATTGAAGTAAACTACTTCTCTACTAAATATTTAATGCACTATCATAAGCACTAATGGTTGATTTAATATGCAATTGGAACAAATAACCATCTAGTAAAAGCTTTCCCTTTTTTCTAATTTATTTTTGGTTTTTATTAGTTTTTATTATTTCACTAATATAACTTGTACACTTATCTCAGGGGCATTTATGGAAAAAAATTCCCTCTCTTTCCTGAAAACACTTTTTTATGTTCACTTTTGACATCATGGGCTGATTTTGTTACAAAATCCTAAATTTCAGGGGAGGTTTGTGATATTTTTGAAACCACAGGGGAGGAGAGTGAGATTGTCAGAAACCTCAGGGGAGGTTTCTGAAATTATCCCTTTTTTTTAAAGCTAGTATGATAAAACAAATTCAACACCAAGATATGAGTTGAACGAAATAGTGCATATAAATGTGTATGTGAATAGTAAGAACAACTTCTTCTCTCTTTCTTTTTTTAAGTATGAACAATTTCATAATTTACGGAATAAAAATATTGGTGAATTCATTATGAATTTGAAAGATTATGCTACATTGATAACATAAAAGTGTTTTTAAGTTTCATTCTTTTGGATTTTACATGTATAAACTTATCGAAATTTTGTTATGTATCGTAACTATGTTCTTTATAACTGAAAAAAATTGGATATCATCCTTAACAAATTTTAAAAATTTTCTCATAAATTGAAGTATTGCTTGTGAAGCATAATGTGAACATTATATAAATAGTTAAAAAGTATGAGTATTTTTTAAAATAATTTTGAAATGTACAAATACAATTTTATTTTCATTATAGATACAAACATGAAATATAGAGACATAATTGAGTTTTTTTACTAAAGATAAAGATTCTAGGTTCAAATCCTGCCTTCCCCTCCTCACTTCTTAAATTCCACCCCTTTTTGACTAAAAATTTTTTTAAAAGAAATAGAGACTCGTATTTACCAAATACATTCTATTCTTCAGATCAATTCTTCTCATATTTCGGCTTAATAGTAGGCCAGATCTGATGATTAAATTCGGATGAAGTTGAGTTCTACTTTTGTGGATGGAAAATTGGCAAAAAGCATATGTATCCAATAGTTCAATGCTAAATGCTTTGGAACAGGTTTGATGACAAACGCTTAAATCCTTCCAATTGCAGCTGAGTTCCCACATCAGTTGTGAACACCAAATTGGATCGGCCTACAGGCTTTAGTGTCCTCCGGCGACACTCAATGAAATTGGTCTTACACACAGAAGATTAGAAAGGCCCAGTGCACGAATGACGCTCAGAAATCGAGAAGTTGTTCAAATTTTTTGGGCTTTTCTATGCTGATTGGGTCTAAATATTTTCATCTAACATATAAAGATCACTAATAGATTGATTGTTCACAACCTCATTTTGCGCCTTTTTTATTTTTGTTGATTAGGGTCTATGGCTAATTGGGCCTAAATATGCATAAATAAGATGCGTAATGGGGCAGGTACCCGCAGGAAACTAATGGACGGGGGTGGGACGGGAGGAATTTATATGTAATGGGGCGGGGTGGGGGAGGCGTCCCCCACCCCAACCCTGCCCTGTTGCCATCCTTATGCATGCATCTGATGCCTTGTTTAACTCATTGGGGTGAATTTTTTAATTTGATTGGCAATACTGTTTTAGATAAATTTCCCAAAAAGAAAAAGAATAATTGTTTATCTTGAATACCGTTGCAATAAAATGTTTTGAAGCATTACTTGGGTAATTTTAAATAGGGTCAATTTGGTCCTCAGATGCAAAACTTGCTTATGCAAACATTTTATTATACAGATTTGATTTTACAAAGGTAAAGATTTTGTATACTATCTTTTATGTTTGGCAATTCATATGATGAATTGAAGTGATTATAAAATTATATTATAGAGACTTAATTTTCAAAGCTAAACGTGATGTTTTATACAGTTAGAATGATAAAGAAGAACACTCGAATAGTACCCATAAAATATTAAAAAGTACAAGAGCTAGCTAGCAAGTAAAATGACCATATGCTCTGCTCACTGTCCTATCACAGGCAATGTAAGAAACATGATATATTGAGTAAAAAAGAGGCAAGATTCAAGGCCAAATGAAATAATAGGGACTGTAAGTTCCTTGATTCTTTTTTTTTTTTTTTTAATGGTACATCTAATCCAGCCTACTTCTATTCTTACTTCTACTTTAGCCCACTCTTGGGGGGGGGGGGGTTGGGGGTGTGGTTCAACTGAACTGAAAGAACCGATAGGGACTGAACAATCATTGGATCAGACAGGTACGTCATGCACCTTTATGGATTTAAAAGAAATCACATATAGTAGCACATTGATGAGAGGTAAGACTTGAACCCTTGACCTCTTACCGCACAATTCATGTAGTGGCTAACTCCTCTAGAGAGAGTTGATTCTATAAGTTCTTTGATTCATTTGTTAAAACAAAAGTAAAATAGAACTAAATAAAATCATTAATGTGTTGGCCAATAGGGGGTATTTATTTATAAAGTACCTATAATAGGTTTGAAACTTCTTAAGAATACAATTTTATAGGTTTGGAACATCTTAAGAATTACAATTTTAACAAACTAGAAATCAGATGCATAGTTGGCCTAGAATCTGGATTCACATGTAAACATACCTCTGCCTATTTTGAGGACCAGAATCTTTTCAATTTCTTCTATGGGATGCGAAAGTCTCTGGTCCAACAAGTCTTTCAATTCTCTGTCTCCAGCTGTTGAAGACATCAGATGACCAACTAATTCACCAGGGTGCTTCCCCTTGGTTATTTTCAGTGCCAGGACCCCAAAGCTATAAACATCACATTTTTCAGTGACTCTTATTGTGTAGGCAAATTCTGCATGGAAAATCATGTTATCAGTGAAACTTGTACACTTAATACCTAAAATAGAGAGAAATTATAATCCTATTAATTACCTGGTGCAATATATCCCAACGTGCCAGCAAGAGGAGTCCAATTGGATGAGTCCTTCAACAGAAATTTAGCAGGGCCAAAGTCTGAAACCAAGCCACATATTCTAAATCAAGAAAACATGTTAGTGGTTGTTTATATTGACTTTTGGTAAAAATCATTACCAATTAAAGCCAAAATCTTTATGGTAATTATTAAGAAATAAATTAATGATCTAAAAATTTCTACAAGCGCATAGGGTCGATTGTAGTAATAATTTACTTAGAGTATTCCAGGGGCGAACCCACAATGACGAGTTCATTTTCTAGTTTAATTATTCCAACAAAATAATAAAATTTAAATTCAAACAATTTTATTTTCTAACTAAGTAATAAAAGAATAATCAATTCAAACAAAGTAGTGATGGGAAAACAATAGACACGAGTTTAGGGTTTCAGGTTTTAATCCAGAATTTGAGTCAATTATCTAGTTAATTCCTTAACAAATCATGAACGCATCACACAATTGTATTTTGGATTATCTCTCGATATATCTAAAGTGTGCCTAATTAAATCCTACATCTCTCTTGATATTGCATGTATCCAATTAAACCCTTTAAGAATTTCGGTGATATAAGTGCGTCAAATAAATCCTAACCTACTCTTATAATTAGGCTAAGTATACTTATCTATCTAGTGCACGGTTGTATCTCCTTTCTCAATTCAATACAAATCTTAGAAGCATGTCTATGGCGGTCAAGTATAAGCATGTAATTAAATTCAAGATAAATAAATCATAACAAAAGATAAGAAAAATTAATCAAATTCCTTCATAAAAACCCTAATCCTAAAAACAATTTAGTTCAACATGATTTGGAAATGAACACTACGAATTCAGAGAGTTGCTACAAACATAAGAAAAAGAGTAAGAAAACTTCTCAACTGTTTGCTCCAATCTTCTCCTCTTGCGGCTTCTTGATTCATCTCCATTTGATCTTGATCTCTCAAGAATAAACTATGAAAAGATGTTAAAACAAACATAGACTAATGTTTTTCATCCCTAAAAATGTCCTAAATAGCCCTATTTATATTTTTTTAAAGTAGTATTCGAAACTGGGTAGGATTGGGCTTATTAGAGTTAAAAAACATCAATTTCGCACATTTTTTCGATGAACACCAGCCCAAACACTGGCCTAAACTCCAACACCAGAGTTCCTTTAGATGACTAGACCAGAACAATTTCGGCGCAAACATCGATGCAAGCTATCAAAGATTTGTCCATGGATCTATTTCAAGGCCAAAAATCTCTATCATCAAGGCCAAATCTGCTCTTGTGCAAAATAAAATATTGTAGCCCTTTGAATTAGTTTTCCAATGTCAAATGAATCATGTCATTTGGAAGTCTGGATATTGAGATATGCTCAAAATACTCAGAGCTAGTTAGATGAAGTTCGCAGCGCAACAATGAGAATACGTGTATTAATGTATAAAATATCCTTAAAACATTGACATTAGAGTGTAGTGCTGATATTAGAATTTTTGAGGTTCAATCTATTGACACTTGACACATCTATCATTATTGAATGAAACACCAGCACCTGGTTTTGGTTAGCCATTTTTCCATGATATAAAGAGGGAATTATTCTGGTCGGCAAAACTGACTTTCCATTTTAAGAGGGCAGCAGCCACATTTTTTTTTTCGTAAGTGGGAGATCTTCAAAACAGAATTTTCTACTTATAATCTCTTTTATTTTACCATTCAATCCAACCTTTCCGTCACTTTATTTACTTGAATAAACTAAGAAATGATATATTGAATTTTATTAACAATGACTAATATATAAGTGGATGCAATAAAGATGAGTAACATAGAAGTGGATGTAATAAGGATGATATGCAAGCACATCACTGTGCGTGAGTTTTTTCTTTCTGGCTTATAGAATATGCATCTTGTGTTGTTGGAATATCTTGTTGGGTTATGATAGTAGAACCATAGTGGAATTGACTGTGGTGGTCGTTACTCTGGTAGTAGAACAAAGAGCTTTCTATTGCTCTTCTTGTTTTTCTTTTTTGCTTACAGCCTGTGATACCATTAATAAACGTGGACTTGGCGACAATGGTGTTCTTTTATTTTTTTTATTTGTTTTTGGTAACAGAAAGATTTTAAATCTAGGATCTCTTGCTTACAATTCTCCCCCCTACCATCTATCTTAACCCTCCCCCAACAATAGTGCAACTCTGCTCCTTAAAAAACTGTTGTGGTCATAGTTTTGGTGGGAGAGAAAGAAGCGAAAGAGTTTTCTTTTTTTTTTTTGTTTAAACTTTTAGTATAAAGGTTCATAATGGTATATTGGATATTCATCTAATATCTATTTGTTGACATAAGCAAACCGGATTTATTAGTGATCGAATACATGGAAATAAGGGGTGAAGGTGTAATTTTTTGAAATTAGAAATCTGTTTGTCCTCGGAATTGGAACGAAAGTGAAATCAATAGAGTTTAATTCCGGCCTACAATTTGTCTTCTTTTCTCACCATTGTGTTTCTTTTCTAAACAAGTTTCATGAAGTTTGTTATATTCAAGTGTTGAGTATAACGACTTTGTAAAGTCAATCAAAAATAGCATTCAAGAATTGCAAGCTCTGTGGTGCTTTCAGACATTTTACTTTCTCTATATTTGGCATTTACTTTAAAAGCTATTCCAGTTTTGACAAAGTCAACTCTAACATAAAATCAAATCGGTATCCTGACTAGTTCGCGATTCAATCGATGATTATCTGATTTTCAAAATACTGTGTCCGTATGTTCACAAGAAACGGCCCAAGAAACCTTCTAAAATTCCTTAGGCATTTATTAGGCAGAATAGTCAAAATGGACCATTTCCGGTCCGCTTATGATTTGATTGATAGAAGACCACATATTTGAGAAAATTCCAACACATTTATTCATGCAATTCCTGTAGCTGATGTGAAAACAAAAAGCATTAAAATAGTGTATTTTCTAAAGTTTCTTGTAATCCGGTCAGTCCCCTCTACGCGTTAAATTTGCTTCACTGGAGTTGGCCGTGAGCTCGATCACCATTACCGTAGACTGTTGGAGGTGTTAGAGTGAATTCGGATGGGTTGGAGTTCGGCTTGTCAATTATTACTCTGTAATATAATAGCCATATTGACCAAATTTTCAAAGTCCTGCGTTAGTTTTGTTCCAAATGTGACAATGTGATAGTGCAACGTTCAATTATTGACTTTTGGAATTTGTTAAACGTTTCCAAAACGGGAAGAAAAGGAAAAGAAATTGCAGGCTTAGATTAAAGAAAATTAAGTACTCTTTATTTTTTTGGGGGGGAGGGGGTACCGGAAGGAGAAATGGATTGCCTTTACTTGTATTAAAAATGGCAAACAACCCATCAGGCCAAGAGGATATAACGGTTCAATTATTGGCAAAGTAATGATCTTTATGTGTACGTTTAAAGAAAGAAGAATGGGAAGAAAAAGAAACAAGAAAGAAAATTCAGATACCAGTTACTTCAATTTTCCTAGCAAGTACACTAATCTCATTTCCTATCAGGCCAAGAGGATATAAGGGTTCAATAGTTGGCAAAGTAATGACATTTGTACTAATTAAATGGTAGCTTTGTGTATTAGGTGCTACAAAAGTGACATTTGTACTAATTAAATGGTATTTTAATGTAATTAATTGTTTTTCTTGTAAAGAATAAATATTGGAAAAGAAGAAGATGAATGGAGACAAAGGCGAATTTAGAAGTGGGGAACAATTAGTAATAAATGACAGAGATGTGTATGACAGTAAAAATTTTCCCCGCCTCAGTAATTATGTTAAAGTTTGAAAGGTATGTTTGTCTACATGAAAAGGTGTGCTAGAATCCAAAAGCCAAAAGTAGCTCAAGAGATGCTTCTGATTTTAAGCTTTTTTAGACCAAAAAAAATCAAAATTTTTAAAATCAGTTGATAGCACAAAAATAGCTTTTCCAAAATCAGAAGTTCAATCAAGTTTTCAGAATCAATTGAAAACATACCCATTGTCTCGTATACACGGAATAATCATCGGGTTTTCAAAATTTAGCTGAGAGCATAAATATTAACTTTTTGAGATCGGAAGTTAGAACCAAGTTTCAAAAATTAGTTGACAATAGGCCCATCATCTTCTATACACTGAATAATCATGTTAGGCTCACATATCTGATCTGTTTGTGACCGTAGATTAGGAGCCATCATTGATCGAGATTGGGTTGGTTGAGTCAAACAGTCTTCCATAGGTTTTGGGTTTTCTTTTAATAATTACATTTAGGGTTTGTCAACTATAGCACTTGTGAGACATATTTCATGTGTCCTATTTTTAAAAATACAAGATTAGTTAGGAAAAGAAAATAAATATAAAGAATAGTAGGTAAGATTAAATAGAGAAAGTACATAACTGTAACAGAGAATAATATAGTAGATTAGGTAAATGCTAACGAATATTTATGAAACACTCAGTTAGAAAATTCCTTAGATTTATATAGATGACGTGATAAGCGATTCGAATCCATCAAAGACATCAATTTATATGGATATAACCGATTACGTTATGCATGAGTCATGGGATGGTTGTTTTGATATTTACCAACCATGAACAAACCAAGCAGTGTCCAAATGAACCACAAAACAAACACAGGAAACTGAATATACAGCTTTCCATATGCAAAACGAGGACATATAAAAACAGATTATTTTGATACTGGAGATGCCCATTCGTATATAGGCTTACAAACAACTATAACAAGAAGCAGTATCCGAGCCCAAATCGTGAAGTATCGTCCTACTGGAGGAAATCAATCATCTTCGGTCGCCTGGTGGTACCCGTCCTTGCAGAGAAAATGGTGAATGATAGACAGGTGGGCCTATCTTTACCTCTGGAAGATTGGCAACTTTACCCCGAAATCCATCTGCATGAGACCAGAGTACAACATACATAAAACGATAAACCAAGATATCAGAGCTTATTTAAGGTATTGGACTACGAAACTTTACTTCTTGTCCCAGAAACTGTTCTTGATGCTACAGATAAGGTGGATGAAGTTGAAAGTAAGACGAGAAAGAAAAGTGTGGTTAGAGCTTTGGCGGCCATGAATTCTACAAAAACCGGTGAATTTCGGAAGCTACCACCTATCGAGAGGATGGTGCAATTGCTCAACTATATATAGGAAGATTTAGGAAATGGTGAGAGAGGTTTGAAGTTCACAAGTGTAGTATGCCATTCGGAATTACCCAATGTTTTTGAAAACCGGACCGGACCGGCCGGTTCGACCGGGCGAACCGCGAACCGGCCATGACACCGGTCCGGTTCTATGCAATTGTTGACTTTGTTCGAAAACCGCCGAACCGGGTTGAACCGGTGCTTCCGGTTTTCAACTTTCCTTTTTTAATCTTCAACTCTCTCTCTCTCTATCCTCTTTTCTTTCGTCATTCTCTTTTTAATCAAACCTCTTTATTTTTAATTTATTGATATTTTCTTCCATCTTTTAATTTTGTTTTTGTCCATTAAATTGAAAAAAATTAAAAAAGAATTATTTTTCTTTAACCCAAATTATTTAATGATACAACCACTCACTTTTATCTCATTTTTTGTTTCTTATCAAGTTTACATTTCTATTTTCGATTCTCTTGACTTCCTTCGAATTCCAAATTTCCTTTTTTAAATTGCAATCTCTAAATCCCAAAACGTAAATTAAAATTTAAGTTCACAATATCTAAATTCTCATAGACATGAATTTTATATAATTTCAAAATATTGTGATATTTTTTGATTGGATTTAGATATAATTGAAATTGAGATGAAATTTATTTGTTTTAACTTATAATTTAAAATTTTTATTTTTAAAAATCCAAGTTATTAAAAAATAGTAAACATTTCATCATATAAAATATTAAATTAGTCCATTACATGTCTTATTTTGTGCATATATATATATTTATATAAATTATTTCTTAAAAATTCATTTAACCGAGGTTGAACCGGTCCGACTGGTTGAATCTCGACCCTTTCACTTCACCGGTTCAATTAACGGTCCGGTTTTAAAACATTGGAATTACCACAAAACCATGAAAGCTTACTGAAAAGACAAAAAAAAAAAGAAAAATAATATGAATTGCTGCAACTAAAACTTTGCTGCCAAGCTTTTAGTGGTATGCCTCATATTTTGGCCAAATTTTATAAATAAAAAAAATATCCTTTTATTAAAGCCCAAAATATATAAGCGCTGTTGCAACTTTTTTACCAATTTTGTTACTGGCAAGAGTTCAATTTTTCTTCCTTTTTAGTTTCGGGCATATTGGGCTATAAATAGGTCTCGTTAGGACTTTATTTTTCAAACTACTCTCATTATTAATCAAATATCTTCGAATTTTTTTTAACCAAATTTTCTTGTGAGTGCAAAAGTAAGGTTATGTTTGGATTGTATTTTTCTGAATTTTTTGTAGAAAAATTACTGTAGCGATTTAATATATGTGAGGTAAAAAAGTGATTGAAAAATGTATTCACGGAAAACATAGTATTTTTTCTTTAAAAAATTGCTTTCCAAACAAGGCAAACTTAAGGCTTTCTTTCTACTCTTTAAACTACACATTGAAAGTAATTCCGTAGTTAATTTTGGACCACACTTAGTCACGTATATTCTCTTCACCTGATATTGAAATGAAAGCAAAATGACTTTAGTTCAAGCCCTACAATTGTCTTCCTTTCTCACCTTTGTGTTTTCTCTTTCTATACACGTTTAATGAATTTCAAAATACCAGTGATGGAATAATGACTTTGAATGGTCAAATGTGGTGTTCATCACAAACTGAACACAAATTTAACTAATTAAGAGTCAGTGGCCATTTACTAACGGAGTTGGCTATCACATTAATTGTGGGGTGGGAGGTCAAGGGTTCAAATCTTACCTTCCATCAATATGACTCAATATGAGATTTGTTCTAAATCCATACGAATGTGTGGTGTACTCGTCTGGTTACGTAAAAAAAAAAAAAAAAACAGTCAGTGGCCGTTGGCGGCGTGGTGTGAATATTTTGCCGGGTTGTCATGGTGTTTTTGTTGGAGACCTCAACCCCATCACGGGCTATTAAGTTGTCATCATCATTACTGTTTATTCATGAATTGACACTCTACAAATAATTAAATCCGTTAAACGTTTTCCAAGATATTAAACGTCCCTTTGATTGTTTCCAATGTCAAGATTCCAAAGCTATAGAAATCACATTTTTCAGTGACTCTCATTGTATAGGCAAGCTCTGCAAGGAAAATCATGTTATCAGTGAAACATCTACACTTAAATACCTGAAAAAAGAGAGAAATTATAACACTGCGAATTACCTGGTGCAACATATCCAAGTGTGCCAGCAAGAGTAGTCCAATGGGATGAGTCCTTCCTGAGGAATTTCGCAGTGCCGAAGTCTGAAAGACGAGCCTCATATTCTGAATCAAGCAAAACATTGTTACTTGATATGTCTCGATGAACTATTGAAGGCGTGCACTCATGATGCATGTAAGATAGGGCATGAGCCACGCCTTTGATGATGTTCACCCTCTTTTCCCAGTCTAGTTCCTTGGCTTCTTCATCCACGCTAAAAATTTTGGCCAAGCTACCTCGCTCAAGGTACTCATAGACCAAAAAGGAGTGTTTGGAATTTGAGCAGAAACCATAAGAGTTTCACAATGTTTCTATGCTTGATGTTTGTCAAGGCTCTTATCTCGTTCAAGAAACTGTTGAAGTACACCTTCTCGGGCAACAGATGAAGTCTCTTTACAGCTACTAAGTTAGAAGGTGGAAGAATTGTTTTGTACACACTTCCAAAACCTCCCTCCCCTATGCAGAACATTTCGCTAAACTCTTCTGTTGCTTTTATAATTTCTCGGTACATTGCTTTGCCATCATAGGTGGTTATGGAAACAAATCAGCATCCTCGACATTCTCCGTGGTCTTTCTTTTTCTTTGTCGACAAACCTTAAGAGCTCCAAAGAAGTAAGAGTGATCCTAGAAGAGGGAGCACAATTACAAGAACAAGATTGAACCCCTTACCGTTTACATGCTTTCTACTCAATTGAGGACTTTCACATACTTGTAAACCAGTAATATTGCCACACAAACCTTTGTTTCCCCTCAGTTCTTCTATGGTGATATTTTTAAAGGCTTTGCCGTAAGGAATTGGACCCTCAAAGTCATTGAAAGATATGTTAATATGCAAAGAACCAGGCAGCTCTGCCAAAGCCTTTGGAAGGAAACCAGAGGGGTAATTATGGGAAAGATCCAATATCTCTAGACTCTGTAAACTTCTGAATTCAGATGGTATTTCTCCTGTGATGTAATTATGACTCAGATCCAAGATAGAAAGTCGAGTTAACTCACCCATCTGAGGTGGAATCTGTTGACTCAAGTTGTTGTTGCCTCAAATTCAGGTAAAACAATTGGTGGAAACCTCCAAAATTTTCTGGGATAGATCCACGCAAGAAATTTCCTGACAGGTCAAGATAAAGCAGATTTTTGAGCAAACCTACTTCTTCAGGTATATTGCCAAAAAGTCGGTTATTTTGTAGATACAGATTGAGCAAAGAAGCCAGCATCATAACTTGCTTTGGAATTTCCCCAGTAAAGTCATTGGAAGACAAATCAAGTACATGAAATTGAGATGCATTTCCCAGCTCTGAAGGGATCCGACCTGTGATGTGATTATCTGCAAGAAATAGTGCTGCCAAGTTTGGGCATCTACCCCAGTTGCCAGAAAGTCCGCCATAGAATTCATTGTTACTGAGATCCATGAAATTCAAGTTTGGATAGATACCAAACATCTCTGACAGGTTCCCAGTCAGCTGGTTTCCCTGAAATCGAGCTCTGAATAAACTCGAGCAATTTTTCAAGCTTATAGGGATTGGACCGGTCAGGCTGTTGTTGCTTACCGTGAAGTTTTGAAGTGTTCCATTTTGGCAAAGATGTTCTGGCAGATGACCAGAGAATTGATTTGTATCCATCTCCATCACAGCCAACTTTGCCAACTTCCCAAGCTCCTCTGGAATGGAACCAGAAAGCTGGTTTTCACGGAGAAACAGAAATTCCAGGATGCTCAGATCACCAAATGATTTAGGAATAGAACCGTTCAGTTTATTCCTGTCTAGTTCCAAATCTGTAAGTACCTCTAGGTTGGCCAACTCTTCAGGAATTGAGCCTGAGAGTTGGTTATCATAGAGATGGAGGACAGTCAAATTTTTCAGATTACCCAGTGATGTTGGAATTGAGCCACTGAGATTATTCCCGAACAAGCTTAAACTTTGAAGTGATTTCAACTGCCCTAACTCAACTGGAATGAGACTGGAAAAATGGTTTTGGAAAAGGAACAAGGTCTCTAGCTCATTCAGTTTACCTAAAGCAGGTGGAATTGGACCAGTTAAATGGTTAGAGCTCAAAAAGGCAGTGACAAGATTGGATAAGTTTCCTATTTCTGGAGGAATGGAACCAGATAATAGGTTTCCATACAAAGACAAGTATGTCAAGTTAACCAAATTTGCCAGGGAAGATGGAATTGTGCCATTGATATTATTGGTATTCAAATCAACCTCAGTAAGATAGACTAAATGGCTTAATTCCTCAGGAATTGGACCAGACAAGTGATTTTTGCTCAGATGGAGGACTTGAAGATTTCGTAGCAAGCCAATTTCGGGTGGGATTTCTCGTGACAGCTGATTGAACGAGAAATCGAGATAAATGAGCTTGGAGAGATTGCCAATGGTATGCTGCCAAAAAGTTCATTCATCGACAGATCAACATATTCAAGATTTGGCAAGGATGAAAATGGGAAGTCATAGAGTGTAGAGTTGACATTGGAATTTGTGAGGTTCAATCTGTTGGCACTTCCATCAACATTGCATGAAAACACCAGCCCAAGTGCAAGGGCTGGAAGAATTCTTGGCTTTGGTTGGCGGTACATTCCACGAAATGAAGAGGGAACTATCCTTGTTTGCAAAATTGGATTTCCAATTCAAGAGTGAAGCGGCCTCTTCAGCAAAATCTGACGCACAAACTTTGGGAGGAAATGATGCACTAAAATAAACATAAAAACGAAAACCTCTGTAATGAAATTTGGAAGCATGATTTCTTTTGGTCTAGCCCAGCTGAGGCTGGACATATTGGTTAATTTGTTTACTTGTATGAACTACAAAATGAGACATTGACGGATCCTCCCTTTATAGACAAGACTTCAAAGGTCTTTTTTATTTTCCACTCTTTTTTCTTTCTCTCTTTTTCTTCTTTATATGCATAAAAATCGAAACTTAATGTATGCTCTTGACCTGATAGATAGTTTGCCAATTTTAATACAGATAAAAGCAGTCAATCCATCCTTTCCTTAGTGAATTCGTTTTTCATTATGGATCCTCCTTAGATTGCTTTCGGGCCAATTTTTCATTTACTCCTGTGTATGGTTTAATTAGTTGTGTGTGTGTGTTTATTTTCATTTCGAAAAAAAAAAAGAATTCATTTTTCTAAACACGTTTTTTGAATTCAGACTTCAATCGTCGAATGAAGACTAAAAGCAGGCATTTACATTACAAACAAACCACAGCTTTTGACAGTCAACGGTCACTGCCTCTAAAATCAAGTTGAAAAGGACCGCAGTCTGCAGTTGAAGTAACAAGCAATTTCTTTTGACGGACAAGGGTAGGGTAGTAACGAATTATTATTTGTCTCATGATACAACCCATGTGTTCATGTGTTCACAAGATATGACCCAAGAAACCCTTCCAAAATTCCTTAGGCATTTATTAGGCAGAATGGTCAAAATGGACCATTTCAGGTCCTCCAAGGATTTGATTGATCGAAGACCACATATTTGAGAAACAAAATTGACCCTCAAAAAATGAAGTATAAAAGGACAAAAAATAATTCCTTTTAATGTTAAGTAGTAATAAAAATAAGCATGATTAATCATCAAGAAAAATGTGATTTTTTTTCCATTCTAACCTTTGTTAATTCTTTTTTAATAAAACAATTATCAAGTAAAGACTTTGCGAAGTCAATCACCATGGCATTTGTACTACAAACCGACCACAGCTTTTGACAATCAACAGTCGCTGCCTCTAAAGTCAAGTAGAATTTAGGGTAGGCATTAGGGAGTTGTGAAGCATCACTATCTAATTAGGGTAGTCAAGTAGAATTTAGGGTGTCATATTGTACCATTCTTGTATGTAATGTCAAAAAGACTAAACAAGACTTGTTTTTCCATGTGTTCACAAGATACGACCCATTTAACCTGTTAACTTGCAATAAACCCGAGAAACCCTTCCAACCAGTGTGGCACATTGTAGAATTCAAATTTAATGCGAGAACAAAAATATTAAACTAGTGTAACACATCCTTTCTAAAGTCTCGTGTAATCAAGTCTATCAAGTTGGGCCCCTCTAACATACAAAATTAAGTTAAATAGGACATGAATCTATTATTGGGAACATCACTAATGACTAATCAATAAGCATTTTAGGGGCCAAAGCATAGCCATGTTGTTAAAAGAGTTATCAACGACTTTATATGATACAGAGTCTTCAAAGTATAAAACAAAGTATGTATGGGAATGGTATGTAGGATGTTAAATCACATTAAATGCCCGCTACAACGAATCAATATTGGCTCACGTTTGGGTAGATTCGGTGTTCAAAAATCCAATGGTCCAAATCATGCCATATCACTTCACCAAGTGGTGTGGCCCAATCTGAACCATTGAATTTTTAAACACCGGATCTAACCAAGTTTTGAACTTGAATATTACTACTAGATATCTGTTCAAATTAACGTGTCAAATGGTTCAAGGCAGTTGTGTATATAAGAGCCATTTTGATTGACTTTTCAAAGTCCTGCGTTAGTTTTGTTCCAAATGTGGCAATGTGATAACGCAACGTTCAATTATTGACTTTTGGAATTTGTTAAACGTTTCCAAAACGGGAAGAAAAAGGGAAAGAAATTGCGGGCTTAGATTGAAGTACTCTTTTTTTTTTTTGCCCCCCGGGGGGGGGGGGGGGGTTAGTACCGGAAGGAGAAATGGATTGCCTTTAAAAATTGGAAACTACCTATCAGGCCAAGAGGATATAAGGGGTTCAATAATTGGCAAGGTAATGATCTTTATGTGTAGGTTTAAAGAAAGAAGAATGGGAAGGAAAAAGGAAAAAAAAAGAAAATTTTTATACCAGCTACTTCAATTTTCCTAGGCAAGTACACTAATCTCATTTTCTATCAGGCCCAGAGGATATAAGGGTTCAATAATTGGCAAAGTAATGATCATTATGTGTAGGTTTAAAGAAAGAAAAATGGGGAAGAAAAAGCAACTAGAAAGAAAATTTGGATACCAGCTATTTAAGTTTTCCTAGGCAAGTACTGTCACCAGACTAATCTCATTTCCCTATACAAGATTCTCAAAGGATGGATTCTCCACACAAATTTAGATAATGTCCCATAAAATTAAAGGAGCATAATGTGTATTTTAAGGTTTACACTATTTTTTGACATACCTAACAATTACTATAGCATCGAGCACAACATTTAGATGGTTTTCTTGGTAATCAAATTTATTGATCAAATGCTAGAGTAATGCCTGCAAATAGGCGGATTTCTAATAATGTGAGAGAAAATCATCTCTTCTTGCTCTTATCTTCGCCGCATATACGGGAATATAGTCACCATATGAAAATAATATTGACCTTCCACTCGGTAGAAAATGAAAGCATTCAATTCAACAGCCAACTAAAATGGGAATTGAACAGTGAATTATTATTATTATTATAATATGTATTTATATATGTGTGTATATAGATACATATGCATATACATACACACACACACATGAAATGCAATTGATGAAGAAAAAGAAAAAGAAAAAATGAAAAGATAGAAAAAGGTATAAAAGGAAATAGGAATTAAGAATATTAAGTATTGACAATAACATAGGCCATGCACATGCCCGTCATACTATTTTCCATGCTTATTTTTTCAGATCCTCCGTATTACCACAATAGCTTTGTGTATTATATCACAATTTTTACTCCCTTTTGAATTGCCTATTTTCTTGAATTTTTTTAAAAAAATTATTGTAACAATTTAATGTGTGCGAAGTAAAATGGTGATTAAAAAATGTGATCATGAAAAAAGTAAAATTTTTTGTGGAAAAGCATTAGTCAAAACATTTTGTTTCCAAGGCTCGGCACCTTCACGTTTAGCCACATTGTAAGTGCATCCACCCCACTTCATCTCTCAATCACAAACCAATCCAGATTTCACAGCTTTGGAGTTTGGAAAATTTGGTGTAAGATTTGAGAATTCATATTTAAGGATTTAGGGATTTGGTAATGAGGTGGGAGGTAAAAGAGAAATTTTTTGACTCCCTATCTCGTTTCATCTAAAAGCGAAACTTTTTGTTCCGTGAGTTTGCTTGTATTCAAATTAGCAATGAGTGTATAAAAGTGAATAAGGATATCCTAGTAATTTTTTGCTTGTGTTCAAATTAGATTTTTTAGAACAACTAGTGTTCTCGTTTATAGATGTAAAAAATTAGTTTAATAAATGCATGGGTGTTCACAGAAAGAGTTGAAAATTGGTTTTGTCAAAAAGATGATCAATTGCCCTTATGTGCTACAAAAGTGACATTTGTACTAATTAAATAGTATTTTTTATGTAATTAATTGTTTTTCTTGTAAACACTAAATATTGGAAAAGAAGAAGATGAATGGAGACAAAGGCGAATTTAGAAGTGGGGTACAAATAGCAATAAATGATAGAGATGTGTGTGGCAGTAAAAATTTTCCCGGCCTTAGTAATTATGTTAAAGTTTGAAAGGTATTTTTGTCTGTATGAAAAAGTATATGCTAGAATCGAAAAGCCAAAACTAGCTCAAGAGATGCTTCTGATTTTAAGCTTTTTTATACAAAAAAAATCAAAATTTTTAAAATCAGTTGACAGCACAAAAATAGCTTTTCGAAAATCAGAAGTTAAATCAAGTTCTTAAAATCAATTGAAAATATATCCATGCTCTCCTATACACGGAATAATCATCGGGTTTTTCAAAATTTAGTTGAGAGCATAAAAATTAACTTTTCGAAGATCAAAAGTTAGAACCAAGGTTCAAAAATTACTTGAGAATAGGTCCATCCTATTCTATACATAGAATAATCATGTGAGGCTCACGTCTGATCTGCTTGCGCCTGTAGATTCGAAGCCATCATTGATCGAGATTGGGTTGGTCGAGTCATACAGTCTTCCATAGGCTTTGGGTTTTTTTTTGTTATAATTTGATTTAGGGTTTGTCTACTATAGCACTTGTTAAGATATATTTCATGTGTCTTTTTGAAAATACAAGATTAATTAAGGAAAGGAAATAAATACAAAGAATGGTAGGTAAAAATTAAATAGAGAAAGTATATAAATATAATAAAAAATAATAATTGTTAGTATATATATATATAGGATATTAAGTGAATGCTAACGAGTGTCTATTGGAACCCATTAGAAAAACTCTTAAATTTATATGGACAACATGATAAGCGATTCGAATCCATCAACTTAGCAAAGGCATCAATTTATATTGGTAGAACCGGCTATGTTATGCATCAGTCATGGGATGATTGTTCAAACATTTACCAAACATGAACAAACCAAGCACCGTCCAAATGAACCACAAAACAAACAAGAGGAATCTGAATATACAGCTTTCCATAAGCAAAACGAGGACATATAAAACAGATTATTTTGATACTTGAGATGCACATTCGTATATAAGCTTACAAACAACTATAAAAAGAACATCCCAGCCCAAATCGTGTAGTATCGTCCGACTGGGGGATATCAATCATCTTAGGCTGCCTGGGGAGGACGACCCGTGCCTGCAGAAGGTGGTGTATGATAGACACCTGGGCTTATCTTTACCTCTGGAAGATTGGCAACTTTACCCCGAAATCCATCTGCATGAGACCAGAGTACAACATACATAAAACGATAAACCAAGTTATCATAGGTTATTCAAGGTATTGGACCACGAGACTTACTTCTTGTCCCGGAAACTGTTCTTGATGCTGCAAGTAAGATGGATGAAGTTGAAAGTAAGACGAGAAAGAAAAGTGTGGTGAGAGCGTTGGCGGCCATGAATTCTACAGAAACCGGTAAATTTCGGAAGCTACCACCTATTCGAAAGGTTGGTGCAATTGCTCAACTATATATAGGAAGATTTAGGAAATGGTGAAAGTAAGGTTTGAAATTCATGAGAAGTGTATAATTTGGGTAAATTTGTGAAAGAAAAATGAGTGACTACTCAATGCAAAATGTAATATGGCATTCGGAATTACCACAAAGACTTGAAAAGCTTACTGAAAAGACAAAAAAAAGTTAAATAATATGAACACTTTTTTTTTTTTTTTAGTAAACCGGGTTCTGTTTTTCTTCTTCTCAACTAAGATTCCAACATTGCTACAATTTTCTTCTTTTAATGGTAATAACACTTTGCCGCCAAGCTTTTAATGTTATGCCTCATATTTTGGCCAGTATTTTGTCCAAATTTTATAAATAAAAAAATCCTTTTATTAAAGCTCAAAATAAGCGCTGTTGCAACTTATTTAACCAATTTTGTTACTGGCAAGAGTTTCAATTTTTGTTTCCTTTTTAGTTTCGGGCACATTGGGGGTATAAATAGGTCTTGTGAGGACTTTATTTTTCAAACTACTCTCATTATTAATCAAATATCTTTGATTTTTTTTTTTACCAAATTTTCTTGTGAGTGCAAAAGTAACATGAAATTTCTTTTAATCCACAAATTTAGGGCAGGTAGTGATCAACGAGTTGTTTAAGCGCACAGGGTCAATCGTAATAATAAATTATCTAAAATCTTCCATGGTCGAACCCATAGGAACGAAAACAAAAATAACAAAAATTAACCTCAATGGGTATTTTAATCACTACTTGAGAAATTAAATAAACATTCAAATCAAATAAGATATAGGTGAGAAAATAATTGGCAATAGACTAGGATTTCATATTTTAATCCAAAGTTTGAGTTGAATATCTAGTTAATTTCTTAACATGCCAAGAATTGTATTCCATGCAAGTACCTTAGATTATCTCTAAATACATCTAAGTTGTGATTAATTAAATCTCACGTACATTTTGAGATCAAAAGTATTTAATTAAACCCTATAAAATTTTAGGTGATATATTTATGTCATACAAATCCTAACCCACTGTAGTTATTAGGAGAAGTATGCTTATTTATCCAGTGTATGGTTGTATGTCCCTTCTTAGTTCAATACAAATCCTAAAAGCATGTCTATGGTAGCCAAATATAAACATATAATTAATCAAGATAAATAAATCAAGACAAAAGTTAAAAATTTAATTAAGATAAATAATCAAACTCCTTCACAAAATCCTATGCCTAGATATAATTTAGTTCATCATAATCATAATTAAAACCAAGAATTCAAGACACAACAACAACAAAACATATTAAACCCGAGAAACCCTTCCAATCTGTTTAGCACATTGTTGAATTCAAATTTAATGTGAGAACAAAATATATTAAACTAGTATAACACATCCTTTCTAAAGTCTTGTGCAATCAAGTCAGGCCCCTCTAACATAAAAAATTAAATTAAATAGGACATGAATCTATTATTGGGAACATCTCTAATGACTAATCAATAAGCATTTTAGGAGCCAAAGCATAGCCATGTTGTTAAAAGAGTTATCAACGTCTTTATATGATACAATGTCTTCAATATATAAACAAAGTATGTATGGAAATGGTACCTAGGATGTTAAATCACAGTAAATGCCCACTACAATGATTAAATATTGGCTTACGTTTAGATAGATCCGGTATACAAAAATTCAAAAATTCAAATTGTTCAAATCATTTCAACAAATAATATGGCACAATATGAACCATTAGGTTTTTGAATACTAGGTCTACCCAAGTTTTCAACTTACATATTACTACTAAATATCCGCTCAAATTAACGTGTCAAATGTTTCCAAGGCAGTTGTGTATTTAAGAGCCATTTTGACCGACTTTTCAAAGTCCTCCGTTAGGTGTGTTCCAAACATGAGAATGTGATAATGCAACGTTCAATTATTGACTTTAGGGATTTGTTAAACGTTTCCAAAACGGGAAGAAAGAGGAAAATAAATTGCAGGCTTAGATTATAGTACGCTATTTACGATTTCCTAGGCAAGTACTGTCACTAGACTAATCTCATTTCCTATACAAGATTCTCAAAGGATGGATTCTCCTCACAAATTTGGATGATGTCCTATAAAATTAAAGGAGCATAATGTCTATTTTAAGGTTTACACTATTTTTTGACATACCTAACAATTACTATATCATCGAACACAGCATTTAAATGGTTTTCTTGGTAATCAAATTTATTGATGAAATGCCAGAGTAATGCCCGCTAATAGGCAGATTTCTAATAATGTGAGAGAAAATCATCTCTTCTTGCTTTTATCTTCACCACATACATGTGAATATAGTCACCACAAAACTTAACTACATGTAGCTAAATTTATTTTTTTTTTTTTTTAAAAAGATAATCACCAACTGTTCAATCGTTTACTACATGGAATGCCAAAAGTGCCATGTAGATTTCATGAGAACAGGCCTCACAAGTGTCATTTTGCACAATTTGGTAAATTTTGGTACGTTAAGTAAGAATTAAATAAATGGATTGAAAGTTGAGATAGTTAAGAAAGTGAAAAAGAAAAGGGGAATAAGTGGGTGAAAATAAATGGATGGAATTGACTGTTACAAAAAATAAAATACTCCAAATCTATTCAAATTAAAAAAAAAACTAAATATGGCCACATGAAAAAATATTGAGCTTCCACTCGGTAGAAAATGAAAGTAGTCAATTCAACAACCGACTAAAATGGGAATTGAACAGTGGGTTATTATTATTATTATTATTATTATATAATTATATACATGTGTATATAGATACATATACATACAAGCACACGAAATGCAATTGATGAAGAGAAAGAAAAAGAAAAATTGAAAAGATAGAAACAGGTATAAAAGAAAATAGGAATTAAGAATATTAAGTATTAACAATAACATAGGGTATGCACATGCCCGTCATACTCTTTCCCATACTTGTTTTTTCAGATCCTCCGTATTACCACAATAGCTTTGTGTTTTATATCACAATTTTTACTCCGGTTCAGATTGCTATTTTCTGAATTTATTTTTAGAAATATTGTAACAATTTAATGTATGTGAAGTAAAATGATGATCGAAAAATGTGATCACGGAAAAAATACAATTTTTTTTTGAAAAAACATCAATCCAAACATTTTGTTCCAAGGCCCGACACCTTCACATTCAGCCGCATTGTAAGTGCATCCACACCATTTCATCTCTGAACCACAAACCAATCCAGATTTCACAGCTTTGGAGTTTGGAGAATTAGGTGTAAGATTTGAGAATTCATATTTGAGGATTTAGGGATTTGGTACTATGGTGGGAGGCAAAAGAGAAATTTTTTGATTCCCTATCTCGTTTCATCTAAAAGAGAAACCTTTTTTTTCCCTGGGTTTCCTTATATTCAAATTAGCAACAAGAATCTTAAGTGAATGAAATTTAATGTGTGTTTTATCGCATGAATAGTGTTCTCACTTGTAGCTGACATTTCCGATAATCAATTTGTGGTAAAATTCCGGTATGTGAATGCCTACTGTTTGGTATAATTACATAAGAGGAGGGGCCAAACAGGTCCAATATTTGAAGTCACTTGGTTCCAGCCAGCCAAAGAACCCAAGAAGGGAAATAGAAAAAAAAAAAAATCAAACCTCTCAAATCTCTACTTTGGGTGGAAAGAGGTAGGGGTGGGTCAAATAATTAAAAAAAAATTAATAAATCTGAGAAATCCAATCCGATTGATCTAACTTTAGTGGATATCTGATCTGTCGCCAAAACCAAATATTGGATCCATTTTGGGGTTGTGGTACTTTATTAAAAAATACTTTTAGAGGATAAAAATACTTTTAAGGACTAAAACCATACAGGTACTAAATATTGAGTTCTAAAATTACAATTTTTCCTTCGTCAAATTTAGGAGTAGAGTTTTTAGCCATTGAAACACCTTTAGTACAAGCTCAAATATGTTTATAGAGAAGCTTTTGTTTTTCAAAAAAAAAAATTAAAGTTTAACTTTTACAATTTATTATAAATTTTCAACTAAATGAAGAGATAAACATGTTTTAGAAATTTAAAATTGTATGTTATGAAATAGAAAAAGTACTATACAAGTATGCACCCATACAATATGATTAATTCAAAAATACTTTGACCAAAAACTCAACTAATATAAGTATTTTTTTAATAAGCCACCACAGCTCTAAACGAATTCCTAAGGTTATGAGCATTAGATTTTCACACAAGTTTCATGATTCAGATAGTTGGTTGGATCCACATACCCCCCTCTTGGATAGCAATTTTCTCTTCCAATCATGAAAAACCCTAGTTTCGATTACCTATCCCTAGGCACCTTCATGCCTCCTCGCCAACTCAAGTCTTTCACTATAAATCAAGTAAAAACCCATCCCAAACTGCAAAGTTCTTTTGCTTCTTCTTGTATCTGACGCATCTTTACCCAGAAAAAGAGAACATGCGATTTACCTTTGGAGAGTTAACTAGTCTAATGAAGTTAACAAATTTGTGAAGAGTTTCTAGTGGTGACGATGGTTATTTAGGTGTCAAAAAAAGTATGCAGTCTACTCGAACAGTGAAGGAAATAGTTAGGATGAAGATGAGAGTGCGACAAGTAAAGAAAATGAAAGCAAAGAAGACACACTAGAAGAAGAAAATAGGGATCCCCATCTGAATGCATGTGTATCCAAGACTCGAAGTTTTTATTCAAGTGCATTTGATAAAGGGAGAAGTTTTTTATTACTAAGAATGCTAGAAATCGTTGGCCTGATTTACAAAATCAAGGGGGCTATTCCATAGGAAATGGAGACGTGTCTTTATTTCACAAAATTCGCTAACTTGTGTAACTCTATTGGCCTAGGAATCTAATATTGTTAAGACATTCAAGCTCGTCGAAGATATTTGTATATCATCAATGGATGGGCATATTTCATAGAGAAACCCTATATCATTCTTCATTCTTCAGTAGATACTTGTTCGAGTGAATTAATGATAATGCAAGATAAATTTTGTTTATAAATCTATTTGGCAAAACATATAAGATTCTTTAGTTCAGATATCCGCGGAACCCAATACATTAAAACCGGATATCTATTCAAGCAAATAGGCAGGTTTTTAACTAATTCTGATTTTGCAAAAGCTGATTTTGTAGAATTGGTTTTCGAAAATTAGATTTTTAAAGAATAACTAGTGCTCTCATTTATAGTTGAAAAAAATTATTTTAATAAATGCATGGGTGTTCACAAAAAGAGTTAAAATTTGGTTTTGACAATATGATGACCAAATTGCCCTTATGTGCTACAAAAGTGACATTTGTACTAATTAAATAGTATTTTTTATGTAATTAATTGTTTTTCTTGTAAAGATTAAATATTAGAAAAGAAGAAGATGAATGGAGACAAAGACGAATTTAGAAGTGGGGTACAAATAGTAATAAATCAAATAGTAATAAATGACAGAGATGTGTGGGCAGAAAAATTTTCCCAACCTCAGTAATTATGTTAAAGTTTGAAAGGTATGTTTGTCTGTATGAAAAAGTATGCTAGAATTGAAAAGCCAATATTAGCTCAAGAGATGCTTCTAATTTTAAGTTTTTTTAGACCAAAAACAACACAAAAATAGCTTTTCGAAAATCAGAAGTTAAATCAAGTTTTCAAAATCAATTGAAAACAAACCCATTCTCTCCTATACATAGAATAATCACCAGGTTTTCAAAAGTTAGCTGAGAGCATAAAAATTAACTCTTCAAAGATCAAAAGTTAGAACCAAGTTTCAAAAATTAGTTGAGAATAGACTCATCCTATCCTATACACAGGATAATCATGTGAGGCTCACATACCTGATCTGCTTGCGCTCGTAGATTAGAAGCCATCATTGATCGAGACTGGGCTGGTCAAGTCAAACAACCTTCCATAGACTTTGGGTTTTTTTTAATAATTAGATTTAGGGTTTGTCTACTATAGCACTCATTAATATATATTTCATCTGTCATATTTTTTAAATTATAAAATTAATTAGGAAAAGGAAATAAATATAAGAAATGGTAGGTAAAATTAAATAGAGAAAGTATATCAATATAATAGAGGGTAATAATTGTTAGTATGTATATATATATAGTAGATCAGGTGAATGCTAACAACTGTTTATGGGACACCTGTTAGAAAAATTCTTAGATTTATATAGACGATATGATAAGCTATTCGAATCCATCAACTTAGCAAAGGCATCAATTTATATGGATATAACCGGTTACGTTATGCATGAGTCATGGCATGATTGTTTAGATATTTACCAACCATGAACAAATCAAGCACTGTCCAAATGAACCACAAAACAAACAACAGGAAACTGAATATACAGCTTTCCATAAGCAAAACGAGGACATATAAAAATAGATTATTTTGATAATTGAGATGCCCATTCGTATCTAGGCTTACAAACAACTATAAAAAGAAGCAACATCCCAGCCCAAATCTTGAAGTATCGTCCGACTGGGGAAATCAATCATCTAAGGCTGCCCGGGGGGATTCTCAGTTGCCCTGCGCAGAAGGTACTGAATAATAGGGAGCTGGGTTTATCTTTACCTCTGAAAGGTTGGCAACTTTACCCCATAATTCATCTGCATAAGACCAGAGTGCAACATGCATAAAACGATAAACCAAGATATCAGAGCTTATTTAAGATATATTGGACTCCGAAACTTACCTCTTGTCCCAGAAACTGTTCTTCATGCTGCAGATAAGATGGATGAAGTTGAAAGTGACGGGATTTTGATATACGTACAAGTTAAAAAATCTGATTTACACCCATTTCACTGCAAGTATACATGTCAACTAGTAGTTTAGGGTATATATCGAGTCGATCCCACAAGGAAGACTGAACAATTACCGGTGTTACTAAAACTTCTCTATTATTTAGACTATCAATGAATTATAACAAATAAAACCTACTGAACTTATACAAGAAAATAACAAATGAAGCTCCTTAGGTTATGGTATCTCTAACTACTCATGCAAGTGCTATATTTGGATCATTGAATACTACTATCTAAGCTAGCTATTGTGTAATTTCGTTATGTATATGAATCCTACTTTTGTAGTGAATCAATTATACTCATAACTAATCCATACCTATTTTCATGGTTATGAAATTAGCTACAAGTTCATTTTTTCAGTGAAATTACATGAAATGAATCACTTAAAACCACATAGGTGCACCTCTACTTTCGTGAGTGTACTCCTTATGTTTAACACTTCTTGAACCAGTGTTAAATCTCAATTTTCATTGCAGAAACAACACCTTAGATAATCACAATTAATGGTACCAGATTAATCATGATTTAAAGAGCCAAAGTGCTAAATAACTTGCTCAAATTATAGCAATCAAATAACCAAATAATAAACACTAACAATCATAGAAAATTCAACCAAACCCAAGGTATAAACTTTAAAGATACTTATTAAACACAAAATCCAGAACTTGTATATTAACCATATTTAAGAATCCAATACAAAAGATAAAGAATTTGGAGAAGAGATAACCCATGTCATTTGAGCTTCAACTTCTCTTTCTTCATCTCCATCTTCATCCTAATCTAGCCATTATACAAGAATGGATGAACTAACTAGCTAAACTATCCTACACTAAGGAAATGGAAGAACTATATTTTTGCACTCCAAGCTTTCCTCCGTATGATCATCTCCATCTCCCCAAATGTCTCTGCATATAAACTGATGAAAAGCTTCTCTCCTCACCAGTCCAAATTTTCTGCTATGATTCTCCCAATCTCCTTTTGTTAAGAAAGTCAAAAGAAATATTGTTTTGACTTGACAATAAATCATTTTGTCTTCCCTTTTGTTGCAGAAGCATGTGCCACCGAATTCTCTCACCCAAGATAGCTGGAAAGTTGTGTGAAAAGTGAGAAAAACGGCTGTGCCACTTGCAGAAGATAGAGGTAGATCCGAGCCTTGGATCCGAGGGGTGAAGAAGGATCTGAGCTCGGATCGTGGCTGATCCGAGGCTTTTCCCATATGGATCCGAGCTCGGATCGTATGCCTCGGATCCATTGCTCCAGAAGCACAGACGAGGGCTCAGATCTTGTTTTGTTCATACGGATCCGGGCTCGGATCCGTGCTAGTTATTTCCCAGTTTTTCACTCCTTTTCTTTTTCTTCATTTTTATTCCTGGTATCCTTGTACTTTATCCTCCAGATGATCCTTATATTTTCTTCATCTCGTGCATGAATTTCATATATCAAAATCCTTCATAATTTCACAAAATTAACGCATTAATCCTCTCATTTATCAAGTTTTGAACACTTAAACAATATTTAAGCAATTATCACCAAAAGAGTTCAAATATAGCTTTAATCTTCTCAAAACATACCAAAAGTTCATGCAAAACTTGTACAAAATATACGTTAAATATTCACTTATCAGAAAGTAAGACGAGAAAGAAAAGTGTGGTGACAGCGTTGGCGGCCATGAATTCTATAGAAACCGGTGAATTTCGGAAGCTACCACCTATCGAAAGTTTGGTGCAATTGCTCAACTATATATAGGAAGATTTAGGAAGTTTGGTGCAATTGCTCAACTATATATAGGAAGATTTAGGAAATGGTGAAAGAAAGGTTTGAAATTCATAAGAAGTCTACAAACTGGGTAAATTTGTGAAAGAGAAATGAGTAACTATTCTTTGTATTTTTTTAACAAGGGAGTGCGCATAAACTCCACTCCGCGCAATAACCCGCCAACCACGCAGAGATAAGATACACTTGAGAAAAATGTAAAAATATAAAAATGCAAAAATGTAGTATGCCATTCAAAATTACCACAAAGACTTGAAAAGCTTACTGAAAAGACAAAAAAAAAAAAAGAAAAATAATATGAATACTTTTTTTTAAAATAAACCCGGTTCTGTCTTGCATCTTCTCCACTAAGATTCCAACAGTGCTACAATTTTCTTCTTCTTAAGTTACTCCACTGCAACTAAAACCTTGCCGCCAAGCTTTTAGTGGTATGCCTCATATTTTGGCCAGTATTTTGTCCAAATTTTACAAATAAAAAAAATATCCTTTTATTAAGGCCCAAAATAAGCGCTGTTGCAATTTTTTTTTTTTTACCAATTTTGTTACTGGCAAGAGTTTCAATTTTTGTTTCCTTTTTAGTTTCGGGCATATTTGGCTATAAATAGGTCTTGTTAGGACTTTATTTTTCAAACTACTCTCATTATTAATAAAAAATCTTTAATTTCTTTTTACCAAATTTTCTTGTGAGTACAAAAGTAACTTAAGGCTCTTGATCTTCCGCATCAGATCCTCTATTTGAATACAAGGCTCTGGAGGGCTTTCTTTCTACTCTTTAAACTACACATTGAAAGGCTCTGGAGGGCTTTCTTTCTACTCTTTAAACTACACATTGAAAGGCTCTGGAGGGCTTAGTCCCGTATATTCTCTTCACCTGATATATAGTTAGCCTTTTTTTTTCAATGCAGATAAAAAGCAGTCCATTTCTCCTTCCCGTATTGAAACGAAAGCAAAATGACTTTAATTCTATGTTTTCAGAACCGGACCGGGTATCGACTCGGTCAAGTTCAGGGGTCAGGGGTCAATGGGTTGAATCGGGTTCGATAGGGGTTGAACCGGATGACGTCATAAATAAAAATTATTTAAAAATTAAAATATTATATGTAAAATACCTAATAACATGTTAATATTAATAAAGGTATATTCATATATATTTGATGTTTCAAATATATTTAACAAGAAAATACAAAGAAATTAGAACAATCAAGTAGCAATTTATATTATTTAATAAGTATTAACAAGTTTAGAATTAAAATTATGGACTTAATTAAAAAAGAACACCAAACTTTAAGAAAACATTGATTAAAGTATGAAATATTTGAGGTATATTAATAATTTTTAACAATCTAGGGGTCAAATATAATATTGAAAAAGTTTGAGTTTTTTTAAAAAAAAATGCTGTTTGAACCGGAAATCCGGTTTTTTCCCGGTCAAACCCGGGTCTTGACCGGATTTGACCGGGTTTTTACTTTCCCGGTTTTTTGGTATAACTCGGACCGGACACATGGCCGGTTCCCGGTTCGACCGGTTGAACCGGCCGGTCCGGTCCGAGTTTTAAAACACAGCTTTAATTCAAGCCCTACAATTTGTCTTCCTTTCTCACCTTTATGCTTTCTTTTTCTATACACGTTTTATGAATTTCAAAATACCAGTTATCGAATATTGACTTCGAATGGTCAGATGTTGTGTTCATCACAAACTGTACACAGATTTAACTAATCAACAGTCAATGGCCGTTGTTGGCGTGATATGAATATTGTGCCGGGTTGTTATCGTGTTCTTGTTGCAGACTTCAACACCATCACGGCCCAGTAAGTTGTCATCATCATTACCTGTTTATTTATGCATTGACACTATTCAAATAGTTAAATCCCTTAGACGTTTTCCAAGATATTAATGGTCTATTGTGATTGACACGTTTCCCTTAGACGTTTTCCAAGATATTTATTCACCTAAAATATACCCGGAAACTCTAATCCATTTACTCATATAGCACCTACAGGTAACGTGAGAACCTAAAAAAAAAAATTTAACAGCAAGGGTAATAACACTTTGCCCTCCTGAATTTAGGAGATAGTCACAGTTTACTCTCTGTCAACCTTAAATATATGCGCTATACCCTCATAAAGACTAGTCAAAGTAAGGCTAACAATAAGGATGGGTCGGGCCGGTAAATGTATTATTTGGAAGTATTTAATGTATAATTAGTAATTAGTATTGGTTTATGTGTAGTTTTAATGTTGTAGATTTCAAAATAGCTTTACCACGTCATTGTTATATTGATTATCTTAAGGAACTTAAGGAATAACAAGTGAGTTTGGGTAAGAATGAATTAGTCTCAAAACTCTAATATATTGTGAGACAAGTATGATCTCTACATTTATGACAAAAGGTGGCGATTTTATTCATCTATTTATAAGTGCTGTGTACAACTGAGAATTTATAGAAAATTAAATAGCAAATTTCTAGCCTAACGTACGTACTGGAATATTACGTTAATTCTATCATTATCATACAACTAATTTTATCTTTATCATATAAGAATACCAAAAACTAATTCTATCTTAATCATATAGTTGTTACAAGAGATAACAAGATAAGGAATAAGGGTGAGGTACGCTAACAGGCCCCCTTAAACTGGAGTGTGGAGGAACGAAACACCAAGCTTGTGCAACAATTGTTGAAAAGGATTAAAACCAAGTGCTTTGGTGAACAAGTCAGCAAGTTGATCCTTTGAACGAATGAAATAGGTACAAAGCTCATTGGACTGAATCCGTTCGCTAACAAAGTGACAATCAATCTCAATGTGTTTGGTATGCTCGTGGAAAACAGGATTAGCAGCAATATGAAGTGTAGCTTGGTTGTCACAAAACAGATGCAAACAATTAGGTTTTATATATAATGAAAATTGCTTTAAAAAATGAGTCTAAAGAAAAAATAAATACTGTTCATATAATTTATTCTTAAATAGTTAGTGATTGTAATTCTATGACGAAATTTTGTTTGTCATAGACAAAAAGAACAAAGAAAAAAAAAAAGCCTACTGCCAAATGAAAGTGAAAATATTCTTTTCTATTGCCAAAGAACTCACGATTTCTTTACCCTCCAGATAGTTTAGAGGAGTTTGCTTCTAAATAATCTGTACATGCATGGTTAGAAATATTAAACGTCTTCTTCGCACTGGTTTCTAAGGAACACGGGCCCGAAATATTAAACGTCTCCTTCGCACTGGTTTCTAAGGAACACGGCCGCACGGTTGTAAGGAAAATTGTTCGGCCTGATTTTGTACAAAATATACAAGATGTAATTCATTTTATACATGGTGTAATTCAAGGCCTGTTTGGCAAGTAAGTTTTTGATCAAATTTATTTGCTACAAGGTTTTTAACAATTTTAACTATAGTAACTTCAAAAAAATTCTCAAAGTTTTTAAATTATATATTTCAAAATATTCAAAAATTTATATACTTCAAAAATTTTTCATACAACTTCTACAGTAAACTACAGTAAAATTTTAGATAAACATGCAAAAAATTCACAAACGGAGCCTCACTTTCAACAACGTGTAATTATAGAACAAAATTTTGTAAGCTTTACACATGGTGTGAAAAAACGATGTAGGGCTACATATGGTGTGAGCCCTACGTATATACAATATACAGTTTGAATCTTACATTTTTTTTTTCAAGTCTAATCTCCTCCGTGAACTTTCAGGAAGGTTGCTGAAAGATTTCAGTCAATTTGAGCTGCCATGATTTCCAATGAAGCAGTTAATGAGACACCAGACAAGAATAGACTTTTTGAGTCGTTGGAGTCAGCGGGTCGTCCGAAAGGTACAATTTGCATTACACACTGTAAGTGACAATTGACCGGACCATGTGCAAGGGTAAATTACATTTTGCTTGATGATTGGTCGTGCTTACTATTATTACTACTATACGTTAAAGGGGATAACATTTTTGTCCCTTTACACTTTAGATTTTGATGATCAAATTTGTTTGCCAAATGTGTGGTCTTTAATCAATTAAATTATTTGAGGCTAGGAATCCGTTCACTCATTAATCCCTACAATTATTTGATGAGATTTTGTATTCTAGCTAAGCTATTAGTACATGTCTTGTACTATTCCCAATTCACCAAAGTTTCTCCAGCAGTTTCCTTTGGAACTTAATTTTTTTTAAATAAAAAGTAAAATTCACTAAAAGATTGCTAAAAATCATTCAGTACCATTTGATTTACATCACTATTCTAATGGGATGTTAGACATGCACTAGAAATAATAAATTTGCAATTTAATAGATACAATAGATCTAAAAAATTATGAACAGCTCTGAAAAATATAAAAAATTTCAAGATCGTAATTTACTAAGATAAATCACTTTTGCTCCTTTGGAACATAATACTATCATCAATCAAAGTTTCCAAGTCCCAAGGAGCTTCTTCTTCCCCTGAATCTTTTTACTTGGCTTCCTGATGAATGTACTTTTGATAGGACATAGATTGTAGTGCATTTGTATGCATAAGTTACTAGCTAATTAGTTTATTTGAGCTTTATTTTGAATAGAAACTACCTAGTTTTGTTCTCATATTGTTCTAATAGGTGAAGGGCTTAATTGGAGAGAAAATGGACCAAAAATGTAGCGTGAAAAAGCAATGGAAGAAGAAAAGCGAAGAGGAAGGGGTTTGGCAAAATTGACTTTTTAAGTATTTTGGCAATAACTTGAACTACAAAAATTGGATTGAGATGATTCTTGATTCCTTTTGAAACTAAGAGAATGCTCTATAATTATTATGAAAATATTAAAGTCTGGTTCTCACGTTTTCATAGTCAAAAGTCCAAATTATTGAAGTATAGTTTTGCTTTGATGATTTTCTAACCAATTCTCAGTATTTTGGACACATCTCAACGTTCAAACTTCCAATTGACATGATTCTTATGGCATTAGAAATTTAATTCATAGAGCTACAAATTGTATATTTCGACTAAGAACTGATTCGGCCTTATTGATAGAGTTTTTGGCTTCAAAGAGGATCCATATCGTGGATCCCTAGTGATCTGTATGTGGATCAGTTATAACCTGTGCTAATTATCAGTTTGATCTTCACACTAAAGTTTCTCTAGTCCCAATGTCTGGCACTAGATTTTGGGCCTGTCTTCGATGAAAAAATGCATTGAAACGTTGTTTTTCAATTCCAAAAAGCCTAATCCTACTCCGTTTGGGATACTACTTTAAGAAACTATAAATAGGGGTGTTCTAGGTCATTTTTAAAGGATTAGAAAACATTAGCCTAGTTTAGTTCTAACATTTTTTCATAGTTTATACTTAAAAAATCAAGATCAAATGTGAGCGAATCAAGGAGCACACAACGAGAGGACTGGAGCGAGCAACTGAGAAGTTTTCTTACTCTTTTTCTTATCTTTGTAGCAACTCTTTGGATTCGTGTTCTTAATTTTCCAATTATGCTGAACTAAACTAAATTTACTTCTAGGGTTCGGATTTTTATGAAGAAATTTGATTCATTTTTCTAGTTTAATTTCTTATCTTTTGCTATAATTTATCTATCTTGATTTTAATTACGTGTTTGTGCTTGATCACGATAGACATGATTTTTGGGTTTGTATCAAATTGAGAAGCAAGATTCAGTCGTGCACTAGATAGATAAACATATTTAGGCTAATCATGAGAGTAAGTTAGGATTTGTATGATGCACTTATATCACCAAAGTTCTTAAATGATTTAATTAAAAACTTGCAAACTCAAGAGAGACGTAGGATTTAATTAGGCACACTTTAAATGTATCGAGAGATAATCTACAATATAACTGTATGATACATTCATGGTTTGTTAAGAAATTAACTAGATAATTGACTCAAATTCTAGATTAAAACTTGAAACCCTAAATTCGCATCTATTGTTTTCTCAATAGTACTTGACTTGATTTGATTATTACTTTATTGCTTAGTTAGTAATTACAACTCCTTGAATTTAAATTTTATTATTTTTGTTAGAATAATTAGAGTAGAGAATTAAATTGTCCTTGTGGATTCGACCCTGAAATACTCCAAGTAATTTATCACTATGATTGACCTTATGCACTTGCATGGATTCGTCAATCAACTTCCTACAAGTCCATATTTAACCTAAAGTAAATTACAGTTTACCGTCATGTGGTATAGCTAATTTCCACATAACTCTCTCTAGTTTTAAAAACTATATATAATTTCCTTATAGTTTGGATTAAAGTGTCAAAGTGACAAAAATGATCATCCGTAATAGAACCTAAAAAAATGTCGAAATTACCCTTGTTTAAAAACTAAAATGACTGAAGTGACTAAAATATATAAACATAATATGCATAACACTCTAACCCAGTATGATTTTATATTTCACCATACAACTCTCTTATAGTTTAGTGTTTTACCATATAATCCTCTTATGATTTTCAATATATATATAACCCCCTGTGGTTAATAAATAATTTTCAACTTTATATACGGATATTTTTGATATTTTAGTTCACTCCGTTATCGATTGCAAATTCTTTCATTTTGACACTTTAATTCAAATAATGAAGAAGTTATGTATAGCTTTTGAAATCATAGAGGGATTATGTTAAAAAAAAATACTAAACCACATGTGGGTAAAGTGTAATTTGCCCTTTAACCTATAGGCAACTAAGGCATGCCTTATGAATGTCTCAGCCACCTGAAGTTTATGCTCCTACAAGAGCACTTTATTTTGAATTATCTTCTCTTGGAAGCGTTTTCTTGTTTTAGGTGGAGTAACCTTTTATTAGAAGAGATACTCGAGAAAGTGTTTAAAATGAATCAAGCCCAAAACAGAGAGTATAATGTGCTACTTGCAATCTGCGTTTGCTCTTGGGAGTGAGACGAATTTTACATGCACAAAACTAAGCTGGTGTCACATCAGGAACATGCTGCTGTGTCTGGGGCAATGATGCAGCCAAGGGGGGCAAGTTTTGCAAATTTTAATTTATAATATGTAAATTTATGTATAAGAGACAAAGTTGGCCCCCCTAATTTTTTTTATTTTAGTTTATATTATGAGAGTTTATATATATATATATATATCTGTGAGTGTGTATGAATTAGCCACATTTGATTTAATTTTTTCTTTAAAAAAAGTTATTTATTTTTATTGTGTTAATTATTTAATGTTCAAAAAATTAAACATATAATTTGATGATCCATAGTAAATTGACCCAATTTGATATATTATAATAAAAGACTCACTTCATAATTATCAATGGGGTAAAACAAAAATAATTACTTGATTGGTCCATATACAAATATACAACTTTGCCTAATTGATAAAAAAATTTAAAATTAGTGATCTATCCTCTTGTTGACCCATACACAAATATACAAATAATTACTTGAAGGCTTGGTGAAGACAAGAAATTAAGTGATCTATCCTATTGTTGACATATTGATTATATTTGTTCTCACTCTTCCTGTGTCAACGAAACAACTATAGAACGGGCATTTTCAATTATGAATATAATCAAAACAAAGTTCCAAAACAAGATAAAAGATAATTTCTTGAATGATTATCTAACAATGTACATAAAAAAAGGAAGTTGTTCAAAAATTTAGCAATGATTCAATTATAGATGAATTTAGTTCTATGAAAGAACGTAAAACTTTATTTACTTTTAAGAAAAGAGGTTGAAATTTCAAGATATGCTAACATAACTTTTATCTTTTATTAATTGAAAATAGTTATATTTATATTGCATAGTTATATTTTTGTTTTTGTACAAGTGACATATTGGATCATCTTCTCATAATGTACAATTTGGGTAGTTTGTGATGTTATAAGATATTTAATCAAAGGTTATTTTTTGTCCTAATTTTTGTTAGGACTATGCTGCATATTTATGAAAGAGACATACCTTTATAATTAAAATTAATATTTGATATTTTAAGATGCCATATATTTAAATAGATGAAAATTATTTTGAGCAAAAACATATTAAGATAATTTTGTTCAGAAAAATTTTGGCCCCCCTCCCAATGAAAAAATCCTGGCTCTGTTCTATAGTCAATAGAATGGAAATTTTCAATTATGAAAATAATCAAAACAAAGCTCCAAAACAAGATAAAAGATAATTTCTTGAATGATTGCCTAACAATTTACATAAAAAAAAGGAAGTTGTTCGAAAATTTAGCATTGATTCAATTATACATGATTTAGTTTTATAAAAGAACGTAAATCTCAATTTACTTTTAATAAAAGAGGATGAAATTTCAAGATATACTAACATAACTTTATCTTTTTTTAATTGAAAATAGTTATATTTATATTGCATATTTATATTTTTGTTTTTGCACAAGTGACATCTTAGAGTATCTTTTCATAACGTACAACTTAGGTGATTTGTGATGTTATAAAATATTTAATCAAAGGTTATTTCTTGTCTTACTTTTAGTTATGACTATGTTACATATTTATGAAATAGACATACCTTTATAATTAAAGTTAATATTTGATATTTTAAGATGTCATATATTTAAATAAATGAAAATTATTTTAAACATGACATATTAAGGTAATTTTGTTCGAAAAAATTCTGGCCCCCCCCCCCCCCAAAAAGAAAAAATCCTGGCTCCGTCACTGGTCTGGGGATAGTGGGATCAAATTTGATTCAAGAAAATGCACGCACTACTTTGTACTTGTGTTGCTAATGCTACTTAACCTTTCTGAATTAGTCCATGTTTTGTTGTGGAGTGGGAGAAGAATATATTCCCTGCTGGCGTTATTTCGAAGAGTAGTAGGGCAGCGGTGAAGGGGAAATTTTCCAAAATCTCTATCTGGAATGGAAGAGACACCAAAATTGATTATGGATATTGGTCAATGATGCTTGGGCCTGATTTACATACTAGCAGCAATACTCTTTCTGTCCTACTTGGTGTTCCTTTTACTTGAATTTATCTGTGTTTGTTTGTGAGAAACATGGTTAGTAAAATACAGAATAATCATAATATTAATTATTTTACATACGTTTATCATAAATTTTTTTTAAAGTATGATAAAACAAATTCGACACCAAGATATGAGTTGAACGAAATAGTGCATATAAATGTGTATGTGAATAGTAAGAACAACTTCTTCTTCTCTTTCTTTTTTTAAGTACGAACAATTTCATAGGTTACGGAATAAAAATATTGGTGAATTCATTATGAATTTGAAAGATTATGCTAAATTGATTTCAACTTTAACTATTATCCTTGTGTATGAGACATAAAAGTGTTTTAAGTTTCATTTCTTTTGGATTTTGCATGCATAAACTTATCGAAGTTTTGTTATGTATCGTAACTATGTTCTTTATAACAGAAAAAAAAAAATAGGACATCATCCTTAACAAATTTTAAACATTTTCTCATAAATTGAAGTATTGCTTATGAAGCAAAACTTGACACAAGTTTATCACAAATATTATATAAATAGTTCAAAGTATGAGTATTTTTTAAAATAATTTTGAAATGTACAAAATACAATTTTATTTTCATTATAGATACAAACATGAAATATAGAGACTTAATTTGAGTTTTTTTTTTTTTTACCTAAAGATAAAGATCCTAAGTTCAAATCCCCCTTTCCCTTCCCACTTCTTAAATCCCACCCTTTTTTGACTAAAAAAATTTTAAAAGAAATAGAGACTCTTATTTAGCAATATATTCAACCTATAGACAATTAAGGCATATGCCTAGCTAATCACTGTCCCAGCCACCTGAAATTTATGTGCCTTTTCTTGTTTTAGGCGAACTGACCTTTTCATGGAACAGATACTCGAGAAAGTGTTTAACATGAACAAGGATCAAAACAGAAAGTATAATGTGCTATTTTGCAATCTGATTTACATACTGGCAGCAATACTTGCTGTTCTACTTGGCGTTCCTTATACTTTGAATTTATCTATATGTTTGTACATTTGTGTTTGTTTGTGAGAGACAAAGTTAGAAAAATACAGAACCATCATAATATTAGTTATTCTACATGCGTTTATCATATATTTTTTTGAAAATTATATGATTAAAAATTCGACACCAAAATATGAGTTGAACGAAATAGTGCATATAAATGTGTATGTGAACGGTATGAACAACTTCTTCTTTTTTAAGTATGAACGACTTTGTAAGTTATGGAATAAAAGTCATTGGTGAATTTATTATGAATTTGAAAAAGTATGCTTCTTTAATATCAATTTTAACTATTATCCTTGTGTACGAGAGATAAAAATATTTTTACATTTCATCCTCTTTTGGATTTTATATGTATAAATTTATAACATGACATATACACAAACTTTATCATTATAGTTAAAAAGCATGAGTATTTCTTGAAATTTACAAAATACATAATTTTTTTCATTATAGTTACAAACATGACATATACATATACGATAGAGATTATGACTTGAAATCTCCTTTCTTTCTTCCTACTTCTTAAATTCTATCCCTTTCCTATTAGTAAAATCATTAAAAAAAAATAGGGACTTTTATTTAGCCAATGAATATTGTTCTCTTGAGATCAATTCTTCTCGCATTTTAGCTTAATAGTAGACTAGATCTGGTGATTAAATTCGGATGAAGTTGAGTTTGACTTTTGTGGATGGAAAATGGGCAAAAAGCATATGTATCCAATAGTTCAATGTTATATCTTTTGGGCCAGGTTTGATGACAATACTGACACTTAAAATCCTTCCAATTGCTGCTCAGTTACCATTTCAGTTGTGGACAGAAAATTGGATCGGCATACAGGCTTTAGTGTCCACCGTGAAATGAAATTGGCATTATACAGAGAAGATTAGCAAGGCCCAGTGCAAAAATGACCTCACAAATCCAGAAGTTGTTCAAATTTTTTTGGGCTTTTCTATGCTGATTTGGGTCTAAATCTATTTCATCTACATTAAACACGTGGCTGATATACTGTTCACAAACTCATTTTGGGCATTTTTTTTTTAATTTTTGTTGATTAGGGCCATGTCTATTTGGGCTAAATATGCATGCATATGATGCCTTGCTTAACTCATTGGGGTGAATTTTTTTTAGATAAATTTCCCAGAAAGAAAAAGAATAATAGGCAAAGAATAATTGTTTATCTCAAATACTGTTGCAAAAAAAATGTTCTGAAGCATGACTTTGGGTAATTTTTAAATAGGGTCAATTTGGTTCTCAGATGCAAAACTTGCTTATGCAAACATTTTATTATACAGATTTGATTTTACAAAGGTAAAGATTTTGTATACTATCTTTTATGTTTGGCAATTCATGTGATGAATTGAAGTGATTATAAAAATTATATTATAGAGACTTGATTTTTCAAAGCCAAACGTGATTTTTATACAGCTAGAATGATAAAGAAGAATACTCGAATAGCACCCATAAAATATTAAAAAGTACAAGAGCTAGCTAGCAAATAAAATGCCCATCTGCTCTGTTCACTGTCCTATCACAGGCAATGTAAGAAGCATGATATATTGAGTAAAAAGGAGGCAAGATTCAAGGCCAGATGAAATAACAGGGACTGTAAGTTCCATGATTCATTTGTTAAAACAAAAATAAAATAGAACTAAAAAAATCATTAATGTGTTGGCCAGTGGGGAGTATTTATTTATAAAATACCTATAATAGGTTTGGAACTTCTTAAGAATACAATTTTATAGGTTTGGAACCTTTTAAAGAATTAGAATTTTAACAAACTAGAAATTAGATGCATAGTTGGCCTAGATTCTGGATTCACATGTAAACATGCCTCTGCTATTTTGAGGACGAATACCAGAATCTTTTCAATTTCTTGTGAGGGATGCGAAAGTCTCTGGTCGAACAAGTCTTTCAATTCTCTGTCTCCATCTGTTGAAGACATCAGATGGCCAACTAATTCCCCAGGGTGCTTCCCCTTGATTATTTTCAATGTCAGGACCCCAAAGCTATAAACATCACATTTTTCAGTCTCTCATTGTGTAGGCAAATTCTGCATGGAAAATCATGTTATCAGCGAAACCTGTACACTTAATACCTGAAAATAGAGAGAAATTATAATCCTGTTAATTACCTGGTGCAATATATCCCAATGTGCCAGCAAGAGGAGTCCAATTGGATGAGCCCTTCTGCAGAAATTTAGCAGTGCCAAAGTCTGAACCAAGCCACGTATTCTAAATCAAGCAAAACATGTTAGTGCTTGTTTATATTGACTAATGTGCCAGCAAGAGGAGTCCGATTGGACGAGTCCCTCCGCAGAAATTTAGCAGTGCCAAAGTCTGAAACCAAGCCACGTATTCTAAATCAAGCAAAACATGTTAGTGCTTGTTTATATTGACTTTTGGTGAAAACTATCACCTATTAAAGTCAAAATTTTTATGGTGATTATTAAAAAATAAATTAATGATCGACGAAATAGATGTTAAAACTATGGAAAGATGTTAAAACGAAAATAGACTAATGTTTTTCACCCCTAAAAACATTCTAGATAGCCCTTTTTATAGTTTCTTAAAGTAGTATCTGAAACGAGGAAGGATTGGGCTTATTAGAGCTAAAAAAACATCAATTTCATGCATTTTTCAGATGAACACCAGCCCAAACACCGGCCTAAACTCCGGTGGCGGAGTTCCTTCAGATGATTGGACCAGAACAACTCCGGCGTGAACATCAATGCAAGTTATTGAAGATTCGCGGGCAGATCTCACTTCGGATCTACGCTTGGATCTATTTCAAGGCCAAAAATCTCCATCATCGAGGCCGAATCAGCTCTTGTGCAAAACAAAAATGTTGTACCCCTTTGAATTAATTTACCAATGCCTTATGAATCATGTCATTTGGAAGTTTGGATGCTAAGATATGCTCAAAATATTAAGAACTAGTCAGACGAACTTTGCAGCGCAACTATACTTCAATATTTTGAATATTTGACTATGAAAATGTGAGAACCAAACTTTGATATCTTGATAAGAATTGTAAATCATTCTCTTAGCTTCAAATTGAATCAAGAATCATCTAAATCTGATTTATGTAGCTTGAGTTATCACCAAAATATTGAAATATGTCATTCCTGCGAAACCTCTTCCTCTTGACTTTTTACTCTTCCATTGCTTCTCCGGATCACTTTTTTGGTTCGTTTTCCCTTCAATTGAACTTTTCACCTATTAGAACACTATAAGAGTAAAATTTAATAGTTTCTACGTAAAATAAAGTTCAAATAATATGGTTAACTAGCAACTTATGCATATAAATTTACTACAAATTTTACCCTATCAATTAACAGTAAAATTGCGGGAGCGTACCTGAATTCATGTTGATTAACTGATATTTGAATCTCTAGAAATTTTGTGGTAGCCTTCCAAGTCAACACGTAGCTAATTCTTGAGAGAATCTTTTAGTTTTTCTCTGGTATCTTTTCTGATGATGGGATATCAGGAAAGAATTATTTTATAATACTAAAAATACGACAATAAGAATATGTGTGTCCCGAGAACCATAACTCTATTTATAGATAAATTGCTTATTACCTTTTGGATTTCTATTTCAGCCTATCATAGAAATAAAAATTATTCTTTAATCTCCACACATTAAAGGTTCATATCCTATTAGATACACTAAAATCCAAATTATAATTGATCACTTTAATTGGATTTAATCTTATTTGATAGTTTGTAATACATAATTATTCACATATAAATTCAATGTTGGATTAAAAATCCAACAATCTTCCATTTGGATTATATGTGTAACTTTATAATTATATGTTGCAATTAAACATATGAGCCTAACTTTATTGTCATTACCAAACTGTATTTATAGCTAATTCGATCCATCAATTACACAAACTTAAGATCAAAGCAGCATTTGTACAATTACGTAATTCAACCCATCAATGGTCACATACATTGATGCAATTGAATGACATGAGTCATGATGTGAATTTGTAAGATGAAAATTTCATACAATGTGATCATAATGTGCCTATTTTCAACTGGTCCATTTTAAACTTTTATGAGATCAAATCATATCAAAATTTTATTTATGCATAAAATATCCTTAAAACATTAATAACCGAAAAATATCAATATAGTAAGAGGATTTAAAATAATAAATTCCCACTAAAACTGAACATCACTTGATAATATGACACCCATATGAGCAGTATGTTCATGAAAAATTTTGAGTGGCAAACTTTTAGTAAACGGAACCACAACTATAGAGTTTGTCCTGATATACTCTATCGACAACTATCCATTTTGTACTATTTCTTTAATAGCTAGAAACTTGATATCTATATGTTTAGATTTTGTCAAGTTCCTATTGTTATTGAAATATAGGATTGCTAACTTATTGTCACAAAATAATTTGAATGGTCATTTGATACTATCCACTACACGTAATCCTGTGACAAATTTTTGTAGTCAAATTTCATAATTGGATGTCTAATAACAAGTTATGAATTCTGCAATCATAGTAAAAGAGGCTATAAGACACTATTTAACACTCTTTCAGATATATGAGATTATAAACTTTATAGTAAATACAGCAAAACCCATTTAATTGCCTTCTAATGATCTAATTCAAAATTATTGAAATATCTATCAAATATCCTAATAATGTATGTAATATCCGAATGTGTGTAGACCTAAACATACATTAGACTGCCTATTACTGAGGCATAAGAAATCTTTTACATTTTCTTTTTCTCAAAAGCATTCTTAGGACACTGATTGAGGCTAAACTTGTCTCTTTTAGCCATAGGGATATAACCCGATTTTACAATTTTGTATGTTATATCTTTCAAAAATCTTTTTAATATAATCTTTTTGTAATAATCCCAAAATACCTCGAGAGTGATATCGATGTATCTTTATACCTAACATAAAAGATGTATCATCACGATCTTTGATCTCAAAATTCTTAGTTAGAAATCTCTTAATTTTATGCAATAAGCTTATATCGTTGTTGGCAATAAAATGTCATCAACAGATAATATAAAAAAATATACTTGCTCCCACAAAATTTATGGTATATACAATCATCTACTAAATTCATTTTAAAATCAAATAAGATGATCATTTGATGAAATTTGAAATATCATTGTTAAGATGTTTGCTTGAACCCCTAGATGAATTTTTTTAATTTACAAATCATATTCTTTGGGTCTTCCAATGCAAAATTTTTTTATTACACCATATAAATCGTTTCATCAATGTCACCATTGAGAAATGCTATCTTTACATCCATTTGGTGTAATTCAAGATTGAAATACGCCACTAATGTCATTATAATTTTCAAAGAATTTTTTTAAAAGACTGGAGAGAAGATTTATTTATAGCTGATACTTTCTTGTTGTGTAAAATTTATAGCGACAAGGTGAGTTTTGCATCTTTTCACATTATCTTTCGAATTTCTATTGATTTTAAATATTCATTTACAACCAATAGGTTTTGTTCCTTTTGGCAATGGGACAAGATTCTAGATATTATTGTCTTTCATGAATTTAATTTTTTCATTCATGGCATCGATATACTTTTGAGTTCATGATTTGATAAAAGTTGATTGGATTATCTTTCATCAATCCAGTGTCATCCTCATATTTTTAGAAAAAAATAATATAATCATTTGGCACTGTACTTCTTCTTTTTCTAATGAATCTTCTTAATGGAATTGGTTCTTGAAGAGGTAGAGTTTGTTCTTCTATAACAGTTTGTTCTTTGACATTGTCTTGATTTATTGTAGCATGATCAAGATTAGGAATAGAATTTTGAACAAGACCAATGACATCTGTGGAAATATTAATATATTTCTCTTCAAAGACAAGATTCCTAACTATATCTTCTCCCCCAAACTCGATATCTTCAAATAATCAAGTATTTTTTGTTTCAAAAATTGATTTAGTTATAGAATTATAAAATTTGTAACCCCTAAATCTTTCAAAGTATTCAATAAAATAACAACTAACCATTCTTGCATCTAATTTTTTTTTGCATTTGGCTTATAATGACTTGCCTAAATTAGACATTTTCAAATATGCAAATGCTCCAAGCTAAACTTTTTTCCTATCTAAAACTCATAAGGGGTTTTGGCAGTTACTTTAGTTGAAACTCTATTAACGATATATGTTGAAGTTTTAAATGTTTCTCTCCAGAGTGATTATAGTAAGGTAGAATGACATAGCATACTTTTTACCATATCTTTAAATGTTCTATTTCGTCTTTCAGTAACACCATTCATATTGGGTGAATCCGGCATGATGTATTATGGGACGATATCGCATTCTTCTAGATATTTAGCAAATGGTTCTAAACGTTATTTACCTAAATTGTCATATCTATATAGTACTCACCATTAAGGTTAGATCTATCGCTTTTGATTCTTTTGTTGAGTTGATTCTTAACTTCAGTTTTAAAAATTTTGAATACATCTAGCGATTGTGATTTTTCAAAAATGAGATATATCTAACCGTATCTTGAAAAATTGTCTATGAACGTTATAAATTATTATTGACCATTCCAAGTAGATGTAGGAAATGACCTACAAATATCTGTATGCATAAATTCTAAGACGTTCAAGAGCTTATTGGTTTCAAATCTTTTTTTATTAGTTTGTTTTCCCTTTATACAGTTAAAACAATCATCAAAATCTGTAAAGTTTAAGGGGTCGAGAATTTTATTTGACACAAATTTTCATTTTCTGTCTGGAGATATGATCCAATTTCTTGTGCCATAATGTAGCCGAATTTTCATTGATTAATTTTTTCTTTATTCCTCTAGTATTCAAATGCAGAGATTCATTAAATGAGACAATTGTATCAATTAAATATAGATTGTCATAGTGCAATAAAGAATTAGAATAAACCAATTTTGAATCATGAAATAATTTAAATTTTTACTTTCAAATGAACAAAAATGACCAAATTTATCCAAAATAGAAATAGAAATCAAATTTCATTGAAAAGACTGTACAATAAATGTTTCATTAAGATCCAAATAAAATTCAATCTTTAACAATAATCTAAAAACTCCTATTATCTTAAGTTGAACTGTTTAACCATCGTCTATGTAGATGTATTTTTCATTATCATTAAACTTTCGATAATTCAAGCAACCCTACATAGACATACTGTTGTGAGTTGTTGCACCAGAATCTAACTATTATGTGTGTCTAGGTATCGAAATTAAATTAATCTCAGAACAAATCAAATTAAGAAACATACATTTCTTAGCACGCTAAGTATGGTAGATGGTGTAACGCTTCTTTTTATGCCCTTCAGGTCTACAGAAGAAACAACCGTTCTTTTCCGAATCAACTAATTTTTTTGTTGTTTCTTTTGAAGTGTCGTACCTATAGTTTCTTTATCTTTTTTTTTTCTTTTATATCCCTTACTTTTGTTATTAGTAGTTGAAATCAAATGAGCACTCTCTGTCTGATTTTGTTTCAGTCTTTTTTTCTTCCTCTACACAGTGTGAGATGAGTTCATTTAGAGACTAGATCTCCTTTTGATAGCTGTAACTCACCATAAATTAACTAAACTATGTAGGAAGAGCTATTAAAACCAAATGTACTAGTAACTCTTCAGATATTACTAACTTAAGTGTATTTAATTTAGAAACAAGGTGAGACATTTCCATGACGTACTATCTGATATTACTTTTATTACTATATTTCATTGAAACTAGGCATGTCAAGAGTGTACTTATTTCAACTTTTTCATTCTTGACAAACTTTTTTTCAATGTCCTCAAGTCGTTTCTGACATTGTTTCTCTAAATATTTCTGGAACGGTCTTTTTAATGATTATCAAACACAAGCGAGTCGATCTCTCCCACCTTTTCTTATCTCTTTTTTTTATCGGAAGTACTCTGATCTGTAAGAGGTGGATAAGAATCAATCCTTAATGCAAGGTCAAAATCTATTACTCCAAGAACTATCAAGAGATTTTCTTTTCAAAACTTGAAATTTGTGCCATTTAACATAGGAATATTATTGATATTGATAGTAATATTATAAGATCATTCGCAACTGAATAGAAAATATAAAATAATTAAAACAAACCCACATAAACCAAAATAATAAAGGTAAATTCAAATGTTGGTAGTGGATCGAATTATCAAGGAGTTTTGACTGATGTTGGATTAGATGTGCCATGGGTTTGGAATAGGGTCCGATTGGTATTAGACCAAGGAGCCAAGGGTTCGCGAGGGTTCAGAATTCGGTTTGGATATTGAAGAAAATGGGTCCATGATTGGAAGAAAAGGTGTTCTTGGTGGTAAGATGGAATTGCGTTGAATATTAAATTGGATTCGAAAAAAAACTTATAAACTTGGGTTTAATGTAAGGAGTTATTCATAAAAGGGGAGATTTGTTAGACTCATGAGTAAGAGTTATATTCCCACATTGATTCGAGAGATGGAAAAAGAACGGTTAATATATAAATAAGGATCCAAAACCTAATAACTAAAACTTTTGGAATTGAGTTGGATTTCTAACTTACATATTGGGTTCGTTGATAGGATCTTTCGAGGTGTTTCTTCCTAACACATTCAAATGAAGTTTGTTCTTTTTTTTAATTTTTTTTCTAGTAAGGGAAAGGTTGAATTTAAGAAATGAGGAGAGGATAAGAGAATTTAGAATGATTCAAGTGAAGTTGAGTTCTCCTTTTGTGGATGAAAAATTAGGCAAAATGCATATGTATTCAATAGTTCAATGTTGTTTGCCTCATTGGTCGTGCACATGAAATTATATTTGCCTCTGCTACAACCTTAAGCGTCGCTTCAGTAGGACTGTCAATGGGATCGAGTCAACCTAAGTTTGACCTGTTCGGCTCAAAAAAAAAACTCATTGAATCTAAACTTTAATTGGGTCAGACAAAACTTGAATTTAAATATTAGATCTAAACTAAATGTGATCTAAGTTTAGAATATACAAGGCTCAAACTTGATTAAAACCCTACCCATATATGACTATAATTATATATATAAAAATATATAATAATATCTATGATTTATAATTATACACATTTCGATATAAAGTGTTGATCATTTATATATAAATTTATATTAATTCATAATTATAAAATATATTATAAAGTAGGTATTTAATTATGAGTTTGGGCCTATCCCAACTTGGCCTCGAAACTCATATAATAGTGTGAATTAAGTTTGAACCTTTTAATATGAATCTAAAATCCAATAACCCAACACCCAAAAATCCACATAATTTGTGAATTGAGTTTGAAATTGCTAAAACTCAACTTAAAAGGCCCAATTGACATCCCAGCCTTCAGTGGACAATTGACAAAATTGGAACTAGGACTGTAAACGAGTTGAGTCGAGTCGAATTTTGGCCTAATCGAGTCGAGTCTTGACTTAATTTTATCGAATTTGAACTCGAGTCCGAGCTCGACGAGCTGACAATTTTGAAACTCGAGCTCAAAAAAATAAAAATAATTATTTTATTTTTTAAAAAATAAATAAAATAATATTTTTTTCTTAATAAATAATAAAATATTAAGCATATTTATGTAATTTTACTATTAAAATAAAAAATATATATATACTCTAACTCGTGAGCCGGACGAGCTTAATATTTTGAGCTCGAGTTCGAGTTTGACTTTGACTCGACAGCTCGAGTCGAGGCCTGCTCGCGAGCAGCTCGATTCGTTTGCACCCCTAATTGGAACCATTCAAAGACGCTTAGCATGGCCCTTGTGCAAGGATCACATGCACAAATTGAGAAGTGGTCCGAATTTTTTTGGGTTCATCCATGCTTGTTTGGGTCTAAATCTATTTGGTCTAAATCTAAAGACGACTGATACAATGTTGGAAACTCAATTTGGGCTTTTCTGTGCTGATTGCCGAGTCTATTTGGGATAAATCTATGAACCACTGATACCGGGTTGATCATGACTTAGTTTAACTCACTGGGGCGATTTGTTTTATTTAATTAACAATAGTATCTTGGATAAAATTACAAAAAGAACAAGAGTAATAGACAAAGAATAATTGTTTGACTAGAATAATGTTGCAATAACATGTTCTGAATCTTGGCTTATGTAATTTTTAGTTGGGCACAATTTGACTCTCAGATATAGAACGTTATATTGTGTACAGATTTGATTTTAGAAAGGTAAACATGATGTTGAATATCTTTTATGTTTGGCTATTCACGTGATGAATTGAAGTGATTAGGGAAAAAAGTGCTTATGTAAAACGTATATTATAGAGACATGATTTTTCAATGGTAAACGTGATGTTTTATACTGCTAGAATGATTAGGAAAAATACTTGAATAGCACCCAAAATGTACAAGAGTCTACTGGGCTAGCAATTAAAGTGCTCATCTGCTTTGCTCACCGTCCCATCACAGACAAAGTAATAAACATGAGATATTGAGTGAAAGGGAGGCAAGATTTAAGGCAAAATGAAATTACACCTTAATTTATTTGTTACCAAAAAAAAAAAAGAAAATCCTTACTGGGGCTATTTGTTGCCTAATACTTACCTACTTGTTGGCGACATGGTGCACCAACAGATAACAAACTAGAAATCATATGCATAGTAGGCCTAGATTCTGGATTCACATGTAAACACGCCTTTGCTAGTTTGATGATGGATATCAGAATCTTTTCAGTTTCTTCCGTGGGATGCGGAAGTCTCTGATCCAACAAGTCCTTGAGTTCTATGTTTCCAGGTGTTGAAGACATTAGATTGGCAACTATATCACCAGGGTGCGTCCCTTTGATTGTTTCCAATGTCAAGATTCCAAAGCTATAGACATCACATTTTTTCAGTGACTCTCATTGTATAGGCAAGCTCTGCAAGAAAATCATGTTATCTGTGAAACATCTACACTTAAATACCTGAAAACAGAGAGAATTATAACACTGCAAGTTACCTGGTGCAACATATCCAAGTGTGCCAGCAAGAGTAGTCCAATTGGATGAGTCCTTCCTGAGAAATTTAGCAGTGCCGAAGTCTGAAAGACGAGCCTCATATTCTGAATCAAGCAAAACATTGTTACTTGATATGTCTCGATGAACTATTGAAGGCGTGCAATCATGATGCATGTAAGATAGGGCATGAGCCACGCCTTTGATGATGTTCACCCTCTTTTCCCAGTCTAGTTCCTTGGCTTCTTCATCCGCGCTAAAAATTTTGGCCAAGCTACCTCGCTCAAGGTACTCATAGACCAAAAAGGAGTGTTTGGAATTTGAGCAGAAACCATAGAGTTTCACAATGTTTCTATGCTTGATGTTTGTCAAGGCTCTTATCTCGTTCAAGAAACTGTCGAAGTACACCTTCTCGGGCAACAGATGAAGTCTCTTTACAGCTACTAAGTTAGAAGGTGGAAGAATTGTTTTGTACACACTTCCAAAACCTCCCTCCCCTATGCAGAATATTTCGCTAAAACTCTTCTGTTGCTTTTATAATTTCTCGGTACATTGCTTTGCCATCATAGGTGGTTATGGAAAACAAATCAGCATCCTCGACATTCTCTGTGGTCTTTCTTTTTCTTTGTCGACAAACTTTAAGAGCTCCAAAGAATGCACAAAGAAGTAAGACTGATCCTAGAAGAGGGAGCACAATTACAAGAACAAGATTGAACCCCTTACCGTTTACATGCTTGCTACTCAATTGAGGACTTTCACATACTTGTAAACCAAGTAATATTGCCACACAAACCTTTGTTTCCCCTCAGTTCTTCTATGGTGATATTTTTAAAGGCTTTGCCGTAAGGAATTGGACCCTCAAAGTTATTGAAAGATATGTTAATATGCAAAGAACCGGGCAGCTCTGCCAAAGCCTTTGGAAGGAAACCAGAGAGGTAATTATGGGAAAGATCCAATATCTCTAGACTCTGTAAACTTCTGAATTCAGATGGTATTTCTCCTGTGATGTAATTATGACTCAGATTCAAGATAGAAAGTCGAGTTAACTCACCCATCTGAGTTGGAATCTGTTGACTCAAGTTGTTGTTGCTCAAATTCAGGTAAAAACAATTGCTGGAAACCTCCAAAATTTTCTGGATAAGATCCACGCAAGAAATTTCCTGACAGGTCAAGAGAGAGCAGATTTTTGAGCTGACCTACTTCTTCAGGTATATTGCCAAAAAGTTGGTTATTTTGTAAATACAGATTGAGCATAGAAGCCAGCATCATAACTTGCTTTGGAATTTCCCCAGTAAAGTCATTGGAAGACAAATCAAGTACAATGAAGTTGAGATGCATTTCCCAGCTCTGAAGGGATCCGACCTGTGATGTGATTATCTGCAAGAAATAGTGCTGCCAAGTTTGGGCATCTACCCCAGTTGCCAGAAAGTCCGCCATAGAATTCATTGTTACTAAGATCCATGAAATTCAAGTTTGGATAGATACCAAAACATCTCTGACAGGTTCCCAGTCAGCCTGGTTACCCTGAAATCGAGCTCTGAATAAACTCGAGCAATTTTTCAAGCTTAGAGGGATTGGACCGGTCAGCCAGTTGTTGCTTACCGTGAAGTTTTGAAGTGTTCCATTTTGGCAAAGAATGTTCTGGCAGATGACCAGAGAATTGATTTGTATCCATTTCCATCACAGTCAACTTTGCCAACTTCCCAAGCTCCTCTGGAATGGAACCAGAAAGCTGGTTTTCACGCAGAAACAGAGATTCCAGGTTGCTCAGATCACCAAATGATTTAGGAATAGAACCACTCAGTACATTCCTGTCTAGTTCCAAATCTGTACGTAGCTCTAGGTTGCCCAACTCTTCAGGAATTGAGCCTGAGAGTTGGTTATGATAGAGATGGAGGACAGTCAAATTTGTCAGATTACCCAGTGATGTTGGAATTTGCCAATGAGATTATTTCCGAACAAGCTCAAAATTTGAAGTGATTTCAACTGCCCTAACTCAACTGGAATGGAACCGGACAGATCATTTTGGAAAAAGGAACAAGGTCTCCAACTTATTGAGGTTACCTAGATCAGGTGGAATTGAACCTGTAAGAAGGTTAGAGCTCAAAAATGCAGTGACAAGATTGGATAAGTTTCCTATTTCTGGAGGAATGGAACCAGATAATAGGTTTCCATACAAAGACAAGTATGTCAAGTTAACCAAATTTGCCAAGGAAGATGGAATTGTGCCAGTGATATTATTGGTATTCAAATCAACCTCAGTAAGATAGACTAAATGGCTTAATTCCTCAGGAATTGGACCAGACAAGTGATTTTGGCTCAGATGGAGGACTTGAAGATTTCGTAACAAGCCAATTTCGGGTGGGATTTCTCGTGACAGCTGATTGAACGAGAAATCGAGATAAATGAGCTTGGAGAGAATGCCAATCTGGGCTGGTATGCTGCCAAAAAGTTCATTCATCGACAGATCAACATATTCAAGATTTGGCAAGGATGAAAATGGGAAGTCATAGAGTGTAGAGTTGACACTGGAATTTGTGAGGTTCAATCTGTTGACACTTCCATCAACATTGCATGAAACACCAGCCCAAGTGCAAGGGCTGGAAGAATTCTTGGCTTTGGTTGGCGGTACATTCCACGAAATGAAGAGGGAACTATCCTTGTTTGCAAAATTGGATTTCCATTTGAAGAGTGAAGCGGCCTCTTCAGCAAAATCTGATGCACAAACTTTGGGAGGAAATGATGGGGCTAGTGTATGTAGCACTAAAATAAACATTAAAAACGAAAACCTCTGTAATGAAATTTGGAAGCATGATTTCTTTTGGTCTAGCCCAGCTGAGGCTGACCTATTGGTTAATTTGTTTACTTGTATGAACTACAAAATGAGACATTGACGGATCCTCCCTTTATAGACAAGACTTCAAAGGTCTTTTTTTTTTCCACTCTTTATTCTTGCCTTTTTTTTCTTATATGCATAAAATCGAAACTTAATGTATACTCTTGACCTGATAGATAGTTTGCCAATTTTAATACAGGTAAAAGCAGTCAATTTATCCTTCCCTTAGTGAATTCCCTTTTCTAAACACGTTTTTTGAATTCAGACTTCAATCGTCGAATGAAGACTAAAAGCAGGCATTTACATTACAAACAAACCACAGATTTTGACAGTCATCGGTCACTGCCTCTAAAGTCAAGTTGAAAAAGACCGCAGCTGCAGTTGAAGTAACAAGCAATTTCTTTTGTTAAAATGTGATTTGTTTTCCTTGCTAACCTTTGTTAATTCTTTTTTAATAATACAATTATCAAGTAAAGACTTTGCGAAGTCAATCACCATGGCATTTGTACTACAAACCGACAGCAGCTTTTGACAATCAACAGTCGCTGCCTCTAAAGTCAAGTAAACATGAAATTTCTTTAGTTAGTGAGTTGTGAAGCATCACTCGTGTCATATTGTACCATTATCGTATGTCTTGTCAAAAAGACTAAACAAGACTTGATTTTTTATGGTAGGAACACTTTGATCATGCCTATTGTAGGAAGGCTTGCAAGAAAATGATACGTGTTGGAGTTGACTGTAGTTCAAACGGAGACATTAAATTATGGCAAAGCACGTGGAGAGCAAACATGCATGCACCTTCTACGGATGCAAGCAAAAAAGCACACGTTCCGACACTCCGACTTCCGTTTACTACAAACCGACAGCAGCTTTTGACAATCACAGTCGCTGCCTCTAAAGTCAAGTAACATGAAATTTCTTTAGGGTAGGCATTAGTGAGTTGTGAAGCATCACTCGTGTCATATTGTACCATTATTGTATGTATTGTCAAAAAGACTAAACAAGACTTGACTTACAATAAACACGAGAAACCCTTCCAACCAGTTTAGCACAGTGCAACACATCCGTTCTAAAGTCTCGTGTAATCAAGTCTATCAAGTTGGGCCCCGCTAACATAAAAAATTAAGTTAAATAGGACATGAAACTATTATTGGGAGCATCACTAATGACGAATCAATAAGCATTTTATGATACAAAGTCTTCAATATATAAAACAAAGTATGTATGGAAATGGTACTTAGGATGTTAAATCACATTAAATGCCCACTACAACGATTAAATATTGGCTTAAGTTTAGATAGATCAGATGCTCAAAATCCAATCATTCAAATTGTTCAAATCATTTCATCAAACAGTGTGGCACAGTATGAACTATTAGATATTTGAACAACAGATCTATCTAAGTGAGGTACAAATAGTAATAAATGACAAAGATGTGTATGGCAGTAAAAATTTTCATGGCCTCAGAATTATGTTAAAGTTTGAAAGGTATGTTTGTCTGTATGACAAAAGTATATGCTAGAATCGAAAAGCCAAAAGTAGCTCAAGAGATGCTTCTGATTTTAAGCTTTTTTATACAAAAAAAAATCAAAATTTTTACAATCAGTTGATAGCACAAAAATAGCTTTTTGAAAATCAGAAGTTAAATCAAGTTTTCAAAATCAATTTAAAACATATCCATTCTCTTCCATACACGAAATAATCATCGGGTTTTCAAAATTTAGCTGAGAGCATAGAAATTAACTTTTAGAAGATCAGAAGTTAGAACGAAATTTCAAAATTTAGTTGAAAATAGGCCCATCCTATTCTATACATGAAATAATCATGTGAGGCTTACATATTTGATTTGTTTGCACCCGTAGATTAGGAGCCATCATTGATCGAGATTGGATTGGTCGAGTCAGACAGTCTTCCATAGACTTTGGTTCTTTTTTTTTTGGTAATAATTTGATGGTTTAAAAACAAAAAAATCTCCTGTGATATACCTAATATACAAAAGCCTCCTATAGTTTTAAAACATATAAAACGACACCTCAATGTTTTGAACTAAATTGTAAACTAACAGAATTCGTTAAACTTAATGAAAATGACGGTTTCGGCTGTTAAATTTATTGGATTCCGTTAAATTTACCATTAAATTTATCAGATTTCGTTAAGTTTACCGTTAAAGTTTATCAGGTGTCGTCTTGTATATTTTGAAATCATGAGAAGATTTTCTATATATTAGATATACCACAGGGACTTTTTTGTTTTTAACCCATTGTTTTTAACCATAGGTTCGTCTACTATAGCACTTGTTAAGATATATTTCATGTGTCATATTTTTAAAATACAAGATTAATTAAGGAAAGGAAATAAATACAAAGAATGGTAGGTAAAAATTAAATAGAGAAAGTATATAAATATAATAAAAAGTAATAATTGTTAGTATATATATACAGTGGAATAAGTGAATGATAACAAGTGTCTATAGGACATCCATTAAAAAAACTCTTAAATTTATATGGACAACATGATAAGCGATTCGAATCCATCAACTTGGCAAAGGCATCAATTTATATGGATGGAACCGGCTACGTTATGCATGAGTCATGGGATGATTGTTTAGACGTTTACCAACCATGAACAAACCAAGCACTTTCCAAATGAACCACAAAACAAACAAGAGGAAACTGAATATACAGCTTTCCATAAGCAAAACGAGGACAAATAAAAAACAGATTATTTTGATACTTGAGATGCACATTCGTATATTGGCTTACAAACAACTATGAAAAGTAGTAACATCCCAGCCCAAATCGTGAAGTATCGTCCGACTGGGAGATATCAATCATCTAAGGCTGCCTACATATGAATACCCGTGCCTTTAGAAGGTGGTGTTTTATAGACAGCTGGGCTTATCTTTACCTCTGAAAGATTGGCACCTTTACCCCGAAATCCATCTGCATGAGACCAGGGTACAACATACATAAAACGATAAACCAAGTTATCATAGGTTATTCAAGGTATTGGACCACGAGACTTACTTCTTGTCCCGGAAACTGTTCTTGATGCTGCAAGTAAGATGGATGAAGTTGAAAGTAAGACAAGAAAGAAAAGTGTGGTGAGAGCGTTGGCGGCCATGAATTCTACAGAAACCGGTAAATTTCGGAAGCTACCACCTATTCGAAAAGGTTGGTGCAATTGCTCAACTATATATAGGAAGATTTAGGAAATGGTGAAAGTAAGGTTTGAAATTCATAAGAAGTGCATAATTTGGGTAAATTTGTGAAAGAAAAATGAGTAACTACTCACTTAATGCAAAATATATTATGGCATTCGGAATTACCACAAAGCCTTGAAAAGCTTACTGAAAAGACAAAAAAAATTAAATAATATGAACACTTTTTTTTTATTTTAGTAAACCCGGTCCTGTTTTTCTTCTTCTCAACTAAGATTCCTACATTGCAAACAATTTTCTTCTTTTAATGGTAATAAAACTTTGCCGCCAAGCTTTTAATGTTATGCCTCATATTTTGGTCAGTATTTTGTCCAAATTTTATAAATTAAAAAAAAATCCTTTCATTAACAAAATAAGCGCAGTTGCAACTTATTTATCAATTTTGTTACTGGCAAGAGTTTCAATTTTTGTTTCCTTTTTAGTTTCGGGCACATTGGGCTATAAATAGGTCTTGTTAGGACTTTATTTTTCAAACTACTCTCATTATTAATCAAATAACTTTGATTTTTTTTACCAAATTTTCTTGTGAGTGCAAAAGTAACATGAAATTTCTTTTAATCCACAAATTTAGGATAGGTAATGATCAACAAATTGTTTCAAGCGCACAGGGTTGATCGTAATAATAAATTATCTGAAATATTCCATGGTCGACCCATAGGAATGAATTAATTTTTTACTTTAATTATCTAACAAAAATAACAAAAATTTAACCTCAAAGGGTATTTTAATCACTACTTGAGAAATTAAATAAACACTCAAAATCAAATAAGATATAGATGAGAAAACAATTGGCAAAAGACTAGGATTTCAGATTTTAATCCAGAGTTTGAGTTGATTATCTAGTTAATTTCTTAACATGCCAAGAATGTATCGCATGCAAGTACCTTAGATTATCTCTAGATACATCTAAGTTGTGATTAATTAAATCTCACGTATCTTTTGTGATCAAAAGTATTTAATTAAACCCTTTAAAATTTTAGGTGATATATTTATGTCATACAAATCCTAACCTACTCTAGTGATTAGGATAAGTATGTTTATTTATATAGTGCATGGTTGTATATTCTTTCTTAGTTCAATATAAACTCTAAGAGCATGTTTATAGTTGCCAAATATAAACATATAATTAAATCAAGATAAATAAATCAAGACAAAAGTTAAAAATTTAATTAAGATAAATAATCAAAACTCCCTCACAAACTAGCCCTAGATATAATTTAGTTCATCATAATCATAATTAAAACCAAGAATTCAAGACACAACAACAACAAAACATATTAAACCCGAGAAACCCTTCCAATCTGTTTTGCACTTTGTAGAATTCAAATTTAATGTGAGAACAAAATATATTAAACTAGTGTAACAATCCTTTCTAAAGTCTTGTGCAATCAAGTCAGGCCCCTCTGAAATAAAAGACTAAATTAAATAGGACATGAATCTATTATTGGGAGCATCACTAATGACTAATTAATAAGCATTTTAGGGGCCAAAGCATAGCCATGTTGTTAAAAGAGATATCAACGACTTTATATGATACAAAGTCTTCAATATATAAAACAAAGTATGTATGGAAATGGTATTTAGGATGTTAAATCACATTAAATGCCCACTACAACGATTAAATATTCCCTTACGTTTAGATAGGTCGGGTGTTCAAAAATCAAATCATCCAAATTGTTCAAATCATTTTAAATATTACTTAAATATTACTACTAAATATCCGCTTAAATATTATGTTTAGATAGATCCGGTGTTCAAAAATCCAATCATTCAAATCATTTCACCAAATGGTGTAGCACAATGTGGACCATTAGGTTTTTGAACACCAGATCTTCCCAAGTTTTGAACTTAAATATTACTACTAATATCCGCTCAAATTAACGTGTCAAATGGTTTAAGGCAGTTGTGTATTTAAGAGCCATTTTGACCGACTTTTCAAAGTCCTGCGTTAGTTTTGTTCCAAATGTGACAATGTGATAACACAACGTTCAATTATTGACTTTTGGAATTCATTAAACGTTTCCAAAACGGGAAGAAAAAAGAAAAGAAATTGCGGGCTTAGATTGAAGTACTCTTTTTTTTTTGGGAAGGGGGGGGGGGGGGGGGGTTGGTACCGGAAGGAGAAATGGATTGCCTTTACTTTTATTAAAAATGGCAAACTACCTACCAGGCCAAGCGGATATAAGGGTTCAATAATTGGCAAAGTAATGATCTTTATGTGTACGTTTAAAGAAAGAAGAATGGGGAAGAAAAAGAAACTAGAAAGAAAATTTAGATACCAGTTATTTAGTTTTCCTAGGCAAGTACTGTCACTAGACTAATCTCATTTCCTATACAAGATTCTCTAAGGATGGATTCTCCACACAAATTTGGATAATGTCCTATAAAATTAAAGGAGCATAATGTGTATTTTAAGGTTTACACTATTTTTTGACATACCTAACAATTACTATACCATCGAACACAACATTTAGATGGTTTTTTTGGTAATCAAATTGATTGATCAAATGCTAGAGTAATGTCTGCTAATAGGCAGAGTTCTAATAATGTGAGATAAAATAATCTCTTCTTGCTCTTATCTTTGCCACATAAATGTGAATATAGTCACCACAAAACTTAACTACATGTAGCTAAATTTATTTTAAAAAAAAAGATAATCACCTACTGTTCAATGGTTTACTACATGGAATGCCAAAAGTGCCATGTAGATTTCATGAGAACAGGCCTCACAAGTGCCATTTTGCACAATTTGGTAAATTTTGGTACGTAAACTAAGAATTAAATAAATGGATTGAAAGTTGAGATAGTTAAGAAAGTGAAAAAGAAAAGGGGAATAAGTGGGTGAAAATAAATGGATGAAATTTATTGTTACAAAAAAATAAAATACTCCAAATGTATTCAAATTCAAAAAAACTAAATATGGCCACATGAAAAAAATATTGAGCTTCCACTTTGTTGAAAATAAAAGTAGTTAATTCAACAACCTACTAAAATGGGAATTGAACGGTGAATTATTATTATTATTATTATCTATATATATATGTGTGTATATAGATACATATACATATACATACACACACACGAAATGCAATTGATGAAGAAAAAGTAAAGAAAAAATTGAAAAGATAGAAAAAGGTATAAAAGAAAATAGGAATTAAGAATATTAAGTATTGACAATAACATAGGGTATGCACATGCCCGTCATACTGTTTCCCATACATATTTTTTCAGATCCTCCGTATTACCACAATAGCTTTGTGTATTATCACAATTTTTACTCCTGTTTGGATTGCTATTTTGTGGAATTATTTTTAGAAAAATTATTGTAACAATTTAATGTATGTGATGTAAAATGGTGATTAAAAAATGTAATTACAGAAAAACTAAAATGTTTTTTTGGAAAAACATCAGTCCAAACATTTTGTTCCAAGGCCCAACACCTTCACGTTCAGCCGCATGGTAAGTGCATCCACCCAACTTCATCTCTCAACCACAAACCAATCCAGATTTCACAGCTTTGGAGTTTGGAAAATTAGGTGTAAGAGTGGAGAATTCGTATTTAAGGATTTAGGGATTTGGTAATGTGGTGGGAGGTAAAAGAGAAATTTTTTGACTCGCTATCTCGTTTCATCTAAAAGAGAAACTTTTTTTTTCCTGGGTTTGCTTGTATTCAAATTAGCAACAAGTGTATAAAGTGAATAAGGATACGATTGTAATTTTTCACTTGTATTCAAATTAGATTTTTAGAATAACTAGTGTTCTCGTTTATAGTTGAAAAAAATTATTTTAATAAATGCATGGGTGTTCACGAAAAGAGTTGAAAATTGGTTTTGACAAAAAGATGATCAAATTGCCTTTATGTGCTACAAAAGTGACATAATTAAATAGTATTTTTTAATGTAATTAATTGTTTTTCTTGTAAACACTAAATTTTGGAAAAGAAGAAGATGAATGGAGACAAAGGCAAATTTAGAAGTGGAGTACAAATAGTAATAAATGATAGGGATGTGTATGGCGGTAAAAATTTTCCAGGCCTCAATAATTGTGTTAAAGTTTGAAAGATATGTTGATGTGTATGAAAAAGTATATGCTAGAATCGAAAAGCCAAAAGTAGCTCAAGAGATGCTTCTGATTTTAAGCTTTTTTAGACAAAAAAAATCAAAAATTTTAAAATCCATTGACAGCACAAAAATAGCTTTTCGAAAATCAGAAGTTAAATCAAGTTTTCAAAATCAATTGAAAACATACCCATTCTCTCGTATACACGGAATAATCATCGGGTTTTCAAAATTTAGCTGAGAGCATAAAAATTAATTTTTCGAAGATCAGAAGTCAGAACCAAGTTTCAAAACTTAGTTGAGAATAGACCCATCCTATTCTATACACGCACTAATCATGTGAGGCTCACATATGACATATCTGATCTACTTCCCCTAGATTAGGAGCCATCATTGATTGAGATTGGGTTGGTCGAGTTAAACAATCTTTCATACACTTTGGGTTTTTTTTTTTTTTTTGTAATAATTAGATTTAGGGTTTGTCTCCTATAGCACTTATTAAGATATATTTCATGTGTCTTATTTTTTTAAATATAAGATAAATTAAGAAAAGGAAATAAATACAAAGAATGGTAGGTAAAATTAAATAAAGAAAATATATAAATATAATAGAGAGTAGTAATTATTAGTATGTATATATATACAGTAGATTAAATGAATACTAACGAGTGTCTATTAGAGACCCATTAGAAAAACTCATAAATTTATATAGACAGCATGAAAAGCGATTCGAATCCATCAACTTAGCAAAGGTATCAATTTATATGGACAGAACCGTCTACGTTATGCATGAGTCATGGGATGATTGTTTAGACATTTACGAACCGTGAACAAACCAAGCACTTTCCAAATGAACCACAAAACAAACAAGAGGAAACTGAATATACAGCTTTCCATAAGCAAAACAGATTATTTTGATACTTGAGATGCACATTCGTATATTGGCTTACAAACAACTATAAAAAGAAGTAACATCCCTGCCCAAATCGTGAAGTATCGTCCGACTGGGGGATGTCAATCATCTAAGGCTACCTACACATGACTACCCGTGCCTTTAGAAGGTGGTGTATTATAGACACCTGGGCTTATCTTTACCTCTGGAAGATTGGCGCCTTTACCCCGAAATCCATCTGCATGAGACCAGAGTACAGCAAATATAAAACGATAAACCAAGTCATCATAGGTTATTCAAGGTATTGGACCACGAGACTTACTTCTCGTCCCGGTAACTGTTCTTGATGCTGCAGGTAAGATGGATGAAGTTGAAAGTAAGACGAGAAAGAAAAGTGTGGTGAGAGCATTGGTGGCCATGAATTCAACAGAAACCGGTAAATTTCGGAAGCTACCACCTATTCGAAAAGTTGGTGCAATTGCTCAACTATATATAGGAAGATTTAGGAAATAGTGAAAGTAAGGTTTGAAATTCATAAGAAGTGTATAATTTGGGTAAATTTGTGAAAGAAAAATGAGTAACTACTCACTTAATGCAAAATGTATTATGGCATTCGGAATTACCACAAAGACTTGAAAAGCTTACTGAAAAGACAAAAAAAGTTAAATAATAAAAAACCCAGTTCTGTTTTCCTTCTTCTCAACTAAGATTCCTATATTGCTACAATTTTCTTCTTTTAATGCTACTAAAACTTTCCCGTCAAGCTTTTAATGTTATGCCTCATATTTTGGCCAGTATTTTGTCCAAATTTTATAAATAAAAAAATCCTTTTATTAAAGCTCAAAACAAGCGCTGTTGCAACTTATTTACCAATTTTGTTACCGGCAAGAGTTTCAATTTTTGTTTCCTTTTTAGTTTCGGGCACATTGGGGGTATAATAGGTCTTGTGAGGACTTTTTGTTTTTTAAACTACTCTCATTATTAATCAAATATCTTTGATTTTTTTTACCAAATTTTCTTGTGAGTGAAAAAGTAACATGAAATTTCTTTTAATCCACAAATTTAGGGCAAGTAGTGATCAACGAATTGTTTCAAGTGTACAGGGTCGATCGTAATAATAAATTATTTGAAATATTCCATGGTCGAACCCACAAGAATGATAACAAAAATAACAAAAATTAACCTCAATGGGTATTTTAATCACTACTTGAGAAATTAAATAAACACTCAAATCAAATAAGATATAGATGAGAAAACAATTGGCAAAAGACTAGGATTTCAGATTTTAATCCAAAGTTTGAGTTGATTATCCAGTTAATTTCTTAACATGCCAATAATGTATCGCACGCAAGTACCTTAGATTATCTTTAGATACATCTAAGTTGTGATTAATTAAATCTCACGTATCTTTTGAGATCAAAAGTATTTAATTAAATCCTTTAAAATCTTAGGTGATATATTTATGTCATACAAATCCTAACCTACTCTAGTGATTAGCATAAGTATGTTTATTTATCTAGTGCACGGTTGTATATTCCTTCTTAGTTCAATACAAAACTCTAGGAGTATGTCTATAGTAGCCAAATATAAACATATAATTAAATCAACATAAATAAATCCAGACAAGAGTTAAAAATTTAATTAAGATAAATAATCAAAACTCTTTCACAAAATCCTATCCCTAGATATAATTCAATTCATTATGATTCCAAGAATTCAAGACACAACAACAACAAAACATATTAAACCCGAGAAACCCTTCCAATCTGTTTAGCACATTGTAGAATTCAAATTTAACTAGGGTAACACATCCTTTCTAAAGTCTTGTGCAATCAAGTCAGGCCCCTCGGACGTAAAAGATGAAATTAAATAGGACATGAATCTATTATTGGGAGCAACACTAATGACTAATCAATAAGCATTTTAGGGGCCAAAGCATAGCCATGTTGTTAAAAGAGTTATCAACGACTTTATATGATACAAAGCCTTCAATTTATAAAACAAAGTATGTATGGAAATGGTATTTAGGATGTTAAAACACATTCAATGCCCACTACAACCATTAAATCCGGTGTTCAAAAATCCAATCATCCAAATCGTTCAAATCATTTCACCAAATAATGTGGTACAATTTGGACCATTTGGTTTTTGAATACCAGATCTACCCAAGTTTTGAACTTAAATATTACTACAAAATATCCTCTCAAATTAACGTGTCAAATGGTTTAAGGCAGTTGTGTATATAAGAGCCATTTTGACCGACTTTTCAAAGTCCTCCGTTAGTTGTGCTCCAAATATGAGAATGTTATAATGCAACGTTCAATTATTGACTTTAGGAATTTGTTAAACGTTTCCAAAACGGGAAGAAAAAAGGAAAAGAAATTGCAGGCTTAGATTATAGTACGCTATTTACGTTTTCCTAGGCAAGTACTGTGACTAGACTAATCTCATTTCCTATACAAGATTCTCAAAGGATGGATTCTCCTCACAAATTTGGATAATTTCCTATAAAATTGAAGGAGCATAATGTGTATTTTAAGGTTTACACTATTTCTTGACACACCTAACAATTAATATAGCATCGAACACAACATTTAAATGGTGTTCTTGGTAATCAAATTTATTGATCAAATGCCAGAGTAATGCCTACTAATTGGCGGATTTCTAAAAATGTGAGAGAAAATCATCTCCTCTTGCTGTTATCTTCGCCACCTATGTGTGAATATAGTCACCACAAAAATTAACTACTGTTCAAAACTTAGCTAAATTTATTTTAAAAAAAAAAGATAATCACCTACTGTTTAATCGTTTTACTACATGGAATGCCAAAAGCGCCACGTAGATTTTCACGAGAACAGGCCTCACAAGTGCCATTTTGCACAATTTGGTAAAATTTGGTATGTAAAGTAAGAATTAAATAAATGGATTGAAAGTTGAGATAGTTAAGAAAGTGAAAAAGAAAAGGGGAATAAGTGGGTGAAAATAAATGGATGGAATTTATTGTTACAAAAATAAAATACTCCAAATGTATTAAAATTCAAAAAAACTAAATATGGCCACATGAAAAAAAATATCGAGCTTCCACTCGATAGAAAATGAAAGTAGTCAATTCAACAATCTAATAAAATGGGAATTGAACAGTGAATTATTATATATATGTGTGTGTGTGTATAGATACATATACATATACATACACACACATGAAATGAAATTGATGAAGAGAAGAAAGAAAAATTGAAAAGATAGAAAAGGTATAAAAGAAAATAGGAATTAAGAATATTAAGTATTAACAATAACATAGGATATGCACATGCCCGTCATATTGTTTCCCATACTTCTTTATTCAGATCCTCCGTATTACCACAATAGCTTTTGTGTATTATATCACAATTTTTACTCCTGTTTGGATTGCTATTTTCTGAAATTTTTTTAGAAATATTGTAACAATTTAATGTATGTGAAGTAAAATGATGATTAAAAAATGTGATCATGGAAAAAGTAAAAGTTTTTTTGGAAAAAACTGATGAGGTGCAAAATTGTCATTTAAATTGTGATTATTTTCCCTTTTATCTTAGCCAAATAGTGTTTTAATATTCAGATTCTACTTATATTTGGTTAATGGTGCTAATTGTTTGAAAATAAGCAAAATGTGATTAAAAGGGACAATTTTCAACTAATTAGGTGCTGGCATGTTCGGGACCTACATTCAAGTTTAGAAAACTCGGGGAATTTATCGCGCACGGAGATTTCCTAGTTCGGGTCAAATATGGACATCTTTGGTGGAATTTGGAAGACTTTAAGTATCTTTGTTTAGTTGTAGAATTGAATTAGAAAACATGTGTTATTATTGTTTTTATTCCCCTTTTCTAATTAGGCAATAGGCCTTTATTATGAGTAAGATACACGAAGTAGGAAACTGGAGAGAAAAGTCCGGAATCCCGCTTGATTAATACTTCGACCTGGAGCAAGATTGTGAGAGTCACAACCGAGGGCCGCTTGGCTTTCTTTTCGTTTTTCTTTTCCTTTGCTTTATTCTTTTCATCGTGGAACTTCATGCAATTCTCATCAATGGAATTGCGTGGGTTATTCTCAATAGAAAGTAGCTGAAATTTTTTTTTCTAGTCGAAGGTCAACTTGAAGACTCAATTTCAAACATCTGTGAGATCAAATTAATTTTATTTATTTCTTTTATTCATTGATATTTGTACATTTTCTAGTTTAACTTTTTATGATTGCTGTGTTATTTGAATGTCAAGGGCCTGATATTCGGATTAATCTAATAATCTACTGCCAGATTAATTAATTAAATCCATAATTGTTTAATCGATTAATACCAGTGGCAACTTGCGTTTACATACGTTAGGGGAACATATGATCTAATCTAAATAAACCCTCGTAGCATGTTTGTTAGTTAGGGTTGGACTTTTCTAATTCTTAATGCAATCGAGGAATTAAATCCTATGGTCGTACCTATGGTTGTTTCTTGATTAAAGAAATAGTCAATGGTCGTACATTGGCTATCGATAAAGTAAGGAAAAGTTGGTATCAGAACTTGTGTTGATGGCTATAACCAATCTATTAATGAGTAATTGAATTATCTTTACATCGATGATCAGTTGAATAGATCATATCTGAAAAGTTGCACCTTTACTTAGAATCGTATTTATTGTTGATTAATTCCTGGTTTATTTTCATGAGTTGCTTTTATTTAGTTAATTAGTTATTTTTATAAAAACCCCCATCTCTAGACTCTAAAAAGAAATGAATTTTCCTGAATCCCTGTGGATTCAACCCTGCTTACCGCTATATACAAAAATTATATTTTTCTCGAGTAGCTATTTATTATTGTACTCGACACCTGTCAAAATCATCAATCCAAACATTTTGTTCCAAGGCCCGACACCTTCACGTTCAGCCGCATTGTTAGTGCATCCACCCAACTTCATCTCTCAACCACAAACCAATCCAGATTTCACAGCTTTGGAGTTTGGAAAATTGGGTGTAAGATTTGAGAATTCATATTTAAGGATTTAGGGATCTGGTAATGTGGTGGGTGGTAAAAGAGAAATTTTTTTGAATCGCTATCTCCTTTCATCTAAAAGAGAAACTTTTTTCCCCTGGGTTTGCTTGTATTCAATTTAGGAACAACTGTATAAAGTGAATAAGGATACGATAGTAATTTTTTACTTGTATTCAACTTAGATTTTTAGAATAAATTGTTTATAGTTGAAAAAAAATTATTTTAATAAATGCATGGGTGTTCACAAAAAGAGTTGAAAATTGGTTTTGACAAAAAGATGATCAAATTGCCCTCATGTGCTATAAAACTGACATTTGTACTAATTAAATGGTATTTTTTATGTAATTAATTGTTTTTCTTGCAAAGACTAAATTTTGGAAAAGAAGAAGATGAATGGAGACAAAAGCAAATTTAGAAGTGGGGTACAAATAGTAATAATTGACAGAGATGTTTATGGCTGTAAAAATTTTCCGACCTCAGTAATTATGTTAAAGCTGGAAAGGTATGTTTGTCTGCATGAAAGAGTATGCTAGAATCGAAAAGCCAAAAGTAGCTCAAGAGATGCTTCTGATTTTAAGCTTTTTTAGACAAAAAAAAAAAATCAAAATTTTTAAAATCAGTTGATAGCACAAAAATAGTTTTTCGAAATCAGAAATTACATCAAGTTTTCAAAATCAATTGAAGACATACCCATTCTCTCCTATATACGGAATAATCATTGGGTGTTCAAAATTTAGTTGAGAGTTCGAAGATCAGAATTTAGAACCAAGTTTCAAAAATTAGTTGAGAATAAGCCCATCCTCTTCTATACACGGAATAATCATGTGAGGCTCACATATCTGATCTGTTTGTGCATGTAGATTAGGAGCCATCATTGATCGAGATTGGGTTGGTCAAGTCAAATAGCCTTCCATAGATTTTGGTTTTTTTTTTTTAATAATTACATTTAAGGTTTGTCTACTATAGCACTTGTTAAGACATATTTTATGTGTCCTATTTTTGAAAATACAAGATTAGTTAGGGAAAGAAAATAAATACAAAGAATAGTATGTAAGATTAAATAGAGAAAGTATATAAATATAATAGAAAATAATAATAATTAGTATGCGTGTATATATATAGTAAATTAGGTGAATGCTAATGACTGTTTATGGGGCACCCATTAGAAAAATCCTTAGATTTATATAGATGACATGATAAGCAATTCGAATCCATCAGCTTAGCAAAGGCTTTTATATATATGGATATAACCGGTTACGTTATGCATGAGTCATGGGATGGTTGTTTTGATATTTACCAACCATGAACGAATGAACCACAAAACAAACAACAGAAACTGAATATACAGCTTTCCATAAGCAAAACGAGGACATATAAAAACAGATTATTTGATACTTGTGATGCCCATTCGTATATAGGCTTACAAACAACTATAAAAAGAAGCAACATCCCAGCCCAAATCGTGAAGTATTCAATCATCTAAGGCCGCCTGGGGACGACTCTCAGCCGCCTCCCCTAAGGGTGTCCTCCCCCAGAAGTTGGTGAATGATAGACACCTGGGCTTATCTTTACCTCTGGAAGATTGGCGCCTTTACCCCGAAATCCATCTGCATGAGACCAGAGTACAGCAAATATAAAACGATAAACCAAGTCATCATAGGTTATTCAAGGTATTGGACCACGAGACTTACTTCTCGTCCCGGTAACTGTTCTTGATGCTGCAGGTAAGATGGATGAAGTTGAAAGTAAGACGAGAAAGAAAAGTGTGGTGAGAGCATTGGTGGCCATGAATTCAACAGAAACCGGTAAATTTCGGAAGCTACCACCTATTCGAAAAGTTGGTGCAATTGCTCAACTATATATAGGAGGATTTAGGAAATGGTGAAAGAAAGGTTTGAAATTCATAAGAAGTGTATAAATTGGATAAATTTGTGAAAGAAAAATGAGTAACTATTCTTTTTTTTTTTTCTGACGGGAGTGTGCACTGGATAAATCCCACTTCGTGCAATAGTCCGTTAACCACACAGAGAAGTAAGATGCATTAGGCAAAAATGTAAAAATGTAAAAATATAAAAATGCAAAAATGTAGTATGCCATTCGGAATTACCACAAAGCCTTGAAAAGCTTACTGAAAAGACAAAAAAAAAAATGAATACTTTAAAAAAAAAAAAACCCGGTTCTGTCTTTCATCTTCTCCACTAAGATTCCAACATTGCTACAATTTTCTTCTTCTTCACTAAAGTTACTCCACTGCTACTAAAACTTTGCCGCCAAGCTTTTAATGTTATGCCTCATTTCTTGGCCAGTATTTTGTCCAAATTCTATAAATAAAAAAATCCTTTTATTAAAGCTCAAAATAAGCGCTGTTGCAACTTATTTACCAATTTTATTACTGGCAAGAGTTCAATTTTTGTTTCCTTTTTAGTTTCGGGCACATTGGGATATAAATAGGTCTTGTTAGGACTTTATTTTTCAAACTACTCTCATTATTAATCAAATATCTTTGATTTTTTTTTTTACCAAATTTTCTTGTGAGTGCAAAAGTAACTTAAGGCTTTCTTTCTACTCTTTAAACTACACATTGAAAATAGTTCCGTAGTTAATTTTGGACCACACTTAGTCCCGTATATTCTCCTCACCTGATATAGAAACGAAAGCAAAATGGTGCTTTCTTTCAAGCCCTATAATTTGTCTTCCTTTCTCACCTTCGTGTTTTCTTTTTCTATACACGTTTTATGAATTTCAAAATACCAGTTATCGAATAATGACTTTGAATTGTCAAATGTGGTGTTCATCACAAACTGATTTAACTAATCAACAGTCAGTGGCCGTTGGCGGCGTGGTGTGAATATTTTGCCGGGTTGTTATCGTGTTCTTGTTGGAGACCTCAACCCCATCACGGGCCATTAATTTGTCATCATCATTACCGGTTTATTCATGAATTGACACTCTACAAATAGTTAAATCCGTTAAACTTTTATTTTTTTTGTCGCAACGGTAACATTTTTATAACCTAATCTATCCTAATTTAAGGGGGAGGGGGAGTCGATGAGATTAGAAACTCCATCGAAAGAAGCCATAGAAGACTACCACATAAAGTGGCAATTTGGTGGGAGGCAAGGGTACCCTTACCTCCCAATACCACAAAAACTTAAGTGCTTAACAGTGATCACCAGATCAAAGGGCTAGTGGCTAGTTAAATCTGTTATACGTTTTCCAAGATATTAATGGTCTACTAATGGACACGCTCACCTAAAATATACCCGGAAACTCTAATCCATTTGCTCAGACAACACCTACAGGTAATGTGAGAACAAAAAAATATATATACTCTCCCGATCTCATATATTTAGTCATGTTTGGGGATATGTGCTTTTTATGCATGGTTCACTCCACCAAGGAGTTTTTTTCTTTTGTTTCATTTTTTCCCTTAATCATGTACTGGTCAAAGTAAAAAATAAAAAACAATTGCATCACATTTCTCTTTATGCATCATTAATGAAGGGCATAGGGGAAATTCCAAAGTATAAAATATTAGAAATGTCAAATATGACAAATATTTTGGGACAGTCAAAAAAGAAAAGTATGACACTTTCAATGGGATGGAGGAAGTCTATATTTAACAACAAGGGTTAATAACACTTTGCCCTCCTAAATTTAGGAGATAGTCACACTTTACTCTCTGCCAACCTTAAATATATGCACTATACCCTCATAAAAACTAGTCAAAGTAGGGCTGACAATAGGGTTAAGCCGGACCGGTAAATGTATTATTTTGAAATATTTAATGCATAATTAATAATTAGTATTGGTTTCTGTGTAGTTTTAATGCTGTAGATTTCAAATTAGCTTTACCACTTCATGGTTATAGTGATTATCTTAAGGAAATTAAGGAATAACAAGTGAGTTTGGGTAAGCCCGAATTAGTCTCAAAACTTGAATGTATTGTGAGCTAAGTATGAGCTATATATTTATTAGTCTAAAACTCATGATTCAAAACCTGAATGTCTTACTAATAGGATTAGTCAAACCCGGAGTTGTTAAAACTCGGCTCAAATGGCTGATTCACAACCCCAAGTCAAGGTTGGAAATACAAAAAAAAAAAAAAAAAAGTGAATCAGAATGGATAAAATTGAAAAAAGCTAAAAAATTTACATTTAATTTATATCTTTAAAATTTATTTATTGGACTACTGTTCACTTATACATGCTTTGGTCAATTTATTAGACTTTATGTCAATCAAAATGGATAAATAGAACAATACTAAAAATAAACACAATTACTAAAATTTTGAAACAAAGGCAATACTAAACTTGTTTTTATCTTAAAAAATATTTTTTTATTATTTTATTTTATGCATACTTTTGGACTAGTATTATTGTCATTTTTTGTTAACATATTTATAGTTTACTACTATTGCCTTTTTTCTAAAAAAAAATGAAATTTGAGTTGTTCATTATGTTCCTCCTCTAAGTTTAAAGATAAAGCATATCAACCATTTTTAGTGAATTTACTAGAGAATTTAATATTTGAATAATTTGATGTAGAAGGGTTTAAATTTAATCTTTGGAAATCCAAGGGTGTCGTGCCTGCTAAACCACATGAATTATGTATAACTTTTGACACCATAGAAATACTACCATAAGCATCTGAAAGCTAATTTACTATAGAAATAAACAACATATGCACTTTTATATAGATACAACCACTTATATCACCACAAAGCATCACAGTGAGTACACTATCTTGCATGCATTACTTGAGAGATGAGTTTGAAATACCAACCATGCATGAACAGGTCTAGCAGTTTCAAAATAAGCAATAAAACAAACAACAGAAAAACCGGGGTTTTGGGTTTGGTTCGGGTTGGGGGGGGGGGGGGGGGGGGGAACTGAGTACAAACTTGGCTTTCCTCGAGTAAAACTAGAAAACATGGGAACAAATTTTCAGGATTTCATATTAATTTCATGCTAGACATGCCTCTTTGTATATAGGCTTTATAAACAACTATAAAAAGAAACAGCTTCCCTCCCCAAATCCTGAAGTTTCGTCTGATTTTGTAATTCAATCATGTAATGATGCCTCGAAGACTAGATGTCCTTGAATGTGGTGAGCTGTAGGGACATGGGTTAATCTTTAACGTCGGTGCGTTGATACTGTAGCCATAAACCATAGTACAACATACATAAACGATAAACCAAACCATCAAAGGTTAGTGTGGACTAAGAACTCATTTATTGTCCTGGAAAACTGTTCTTGATGTTGCAGATGAGATGGACGAAGTTGAAAGTAAGACGAGAAAGAAGTGTGGTGAGAGCGTTGACGTCCGTGAATTGGGAAGAGCTTGTTTCCGAAGCCACCCTCTGCTGGATTTGGTGGCACCATAAGTTGTACATGGGTGCATTCTATACTTATGTGGGACAACCTTGTTTGGATTGTTGTTTTCTATCCAAAAAAAATTACATATTTTCAATTATCTTTTTACGTCACATTTATCAAATCATTGTACTACATTTTTTTACAAAAACTCTTAATAATAGTAATCCAAATGTGCTCACCAAGAAATAGTGATAACATTGTTCCGTCTCTAAAGTTTTGCACCATTGTGGAAGCTATTTACGTAAAGTCCTGAAATAGCAAGGAGAAATACTGCTATTAACTCTGGGGTATCCATTGTTTTGAAGGAATAAGAGGAAACGAAAAAGAAAGGAAATGGATGAGAAAAGGTTTTTGGTGTTTCGAAAAGTGTTTGAGAAAATGAAAAGATTGAAAAGGAAAGGGAGCGAGTCAGTTCTAGTTATTTTGTTTGTAACTTTTTTTAACGTAATAAAGTATAATTGTTATTGATATTAGCAGGTAAAAGTTAAAGAAATAGAGATAATACCCAATATTGCACTTTCGTGGAATCTAGTAAACAAAACAAATCTATACACTATTAGACAAAGATGGAAAAGGGCAGGCCATATATCAATGGCATCATCCAATTCATTGAAGAGTGGACAGAAACAAATTGAAAATGAACCATATTTGACGATCAATTAAACATTTCTTTAAAAATCATTTTATTTTTATTTAGAATTTACATAATTTTTCTTCAACAAAATTGACAATTTAATGTGATAATTGGCAATTCTACATTAATGTGGATGGTTCAAATTTTCTTTTCAAACTTACCCTCACTAGAAAAAATAAATAAAGATATTGCATCTCTAAAATTGATTACTTTTTTATGATTGTGGAGGCTATTTGTGTAAAACCCTAGATAAAAGCAATAGGCTATACAACCATTTTTGAGGCTTTATATTAGGAACAAATTTGGTTGAATTAATTTTTTTTTACAACAGATTGCCTCTTAGAAAAGAGATTTTTGTAGAATTTATAACAACAAAGGAAATACAATAGTTTGAGATGAATTTAGAAATTAATTAAGTGTTGGAAAGAAAATTTCTTGGAGATTAATTTTTATATAGAAACTAAGGATCTAAACTGAAAGTTATGGGAAAATTGTTGAATACCAGTTTGCGCCTCATCAAAGGATGGAACCTCTGTTGGTCTTAATTTTGTTGATCACATATCTGATGGCACCAAATGGTTCATTCTTGGAGATCAGATATTCGGGCCATATATAGTTGCCGTGGCATTATAATTAGATAAGCAAATTTAGCAAAAGAAAAGAAAATAACGGTTGCTAAAAGGAAAAAGAACGTATTGAAGCAAAAGAAAAATAAAAAATTGCAAAGACAGGGCAGCTCATTAGTGCTCAAAATAAGAAATAGTTTCCAAAAAATCAGTACGCCTTGCATGATATAATTTTTTTAAAGAACAATAAGCACTGAAGAGATACTTAAAAAAAAATTGTAAGCCTTGCGTGATATCCTTTATTTAGGTGAAAATTACCCGTTATTAGATAAAGCATAAGGAGTCTTAAGCAGAAAACCTGCACAATGCAAAATCTCAAGAAACGAAAATCACCAAGCACTGCAACAACCAGCCACTTAATTATTGAAAAAAAAAAAAAAAGCTACCAGACTACAAAACTGGACCTAACTACAATCAAGTTTGTTTGTTTTTTCTTTTTTCCTAGCAGAGGAGGGCTAGGGTTTAAGAAACATGGAGAGGATAGGGAGTTTTTAATCTAAAATCTCTAATTATTGGCGTTTCAATCTTAAACTAGTAGACCAAAACCTCCTCGACAAACTAACTAATATAAACAAAAATATTAGCTAATCAAAATTCCATTCTGATTTAAATTCCCAGTTAGCACGAGTCCTTTGCACTCTCCTCCAACCCACAACAATTGTTTGACAAATGAATCACCTGTAGTAGTTGTCCCTTGAAACTGCCTTAGATTTCTTTCCCCACATGATATCCTCTCTCTTTGATAATTGATATGATGAATTGAATTGATAAAAAAAACTTATAATTTGTCCTATATATCTTTTGATATATTTTCTATTTTTTGTTGCTGAGTGGGAAATATATACTGGTCATGGATTAGCATGGGAGAATATATAGTTGGAGGTGAAGACACCAAAAAATATAGAAGAGTTCACTAGTAAATAAAATTCCCATCTGCTGTACTCTCAGGCCTATCAGAAAGGAAGAAATTGAAGATTTTGACTATTTCTTCAAAAACATGAGTTCTTTCTGCCCCTTAAATATATTATGAGTATTCTATTTTTGTTCATCGTGTCACTTGTTTGTCGAAACGGCCACAACAATGTTAACACTATTGTTTGAGTCGTGTGTAGCACTGTCCTAAGAAACTATTTCATGAAATTGAAATGTCTCTCCAGGATTAAATAAGCCTTCTTCTATTTGTTGCGAACAAGAAAGACAAGCTTTCTTCTGTTGCAAACTAGAAGGGACAAGAACTAGTAAATTAAAACCAGCAGATATATAAAGAGAGAAGATGATAATAGAATTGTCAGAAGGTATCAACTGATAGAAATAAAAGAGAGAGAGAGAGAGAGAGAGAGAGAGAGAGAGAGATAGAGCAGCTATCAGAAAGATATCAACTGAAAACTGCTGGGGTGATTTTCTGAGGAGGAAATGAATCCTATTTATGGATTTCAGAATGAGGTGCAATCCTTCTCACTTCCGATGTGGGACAAAGACTGCAACTCTTCTCACTTCCCAATGTGGGACAGAGAAAGCAATACTTCTCATTTTTCGATGTGGGACAAAGAATATTTTTGAAATACTATATATTTTACAACAATCTCCTTCCTATTTTCAAAAAAATTCTTTGGATAAAGGAAGAATTTTAAAAGTACTCTGCTGGATTTGGTTGAAATGTAATTAGATTTGGTGTCTTTTTGGACTATGAACCAAACATAGATTGATAAAACATGATCTACAGAATTCTTTGGTGAAATATAATTTCTTTGAACCAATAACTCTTGATGTATGACAGAGATTTTATCAATCACATTGCAACCCATAATTTGTTGTTAACCCCGATTTTGCATTTTCAGGCCATGTGCCTGCCTGGTTATTTCATGAGAGCTCTAAAGATTTGACCAATGAATCTTATAGGAGCGGCCCCACTCCACTCTTATATAGGTGAATTCATCAAGTGTATACTCCTTTAAATACACCTCCCTAATGGGATATGAATTCATTAAGAGTTTTAACTCATCCTCAATTACTCAAAGCACTATTTTCGGAGGGACTTAAATTTGAAGTGTTTTACGGTCAATATTGACTTGTTATTACCCATATGAACCTACTTCATGGGATTACCAATCACATAGGTTGGGTTACCATCTCTATTGACAACTTGTTGTCGAAGTCCCATTTCTTTTGAAGTTTGAAGAATCAATTTTCTTCCTACGCGGTTTAGTCAGAGAATCGGCCAAATTCAACTCTGACTTCACATAATCAATGGAAATAATTCCATCTCTAAGTAGCTGCTTTACGACATTATGTTTCAATCTCATGTGTCGACTTTTACAATTATATGATTTATTTTTAGCAAAAGCAATAGCCGCTTGACAATCACTACGTATCGACACAGAGGCAACGGATCCTTATTTGAAGGAATATTGGCTAAGAAATTCCTTAACCAATCAGCCTCAAAACCAGTCAACTCCAGAGTTATAAATTCGGGACTCCATAGTTGACCTAGCAATGACTGTCTGCCTAGCTGACTTCCATGCTACTGCACTACCACCAAGGGTGAACACATAATCACTAGTGGATTTTGTATCATTTGAATCAGAGATTCAATTAGTATCCACTGTATCCTTCTAGTACAGTGGGAAATCCACTATATAAAATATCATAATTTATGGTACCTCTCAAATATTTCATTAGTCTGATCAATGCAAACCAATGCTCACAATTGGGATTATGAGTATATCTACTCAGTCTACATACAGCATAGGTTATATCTGGTCTTGTAAAATTCATTAAATGCATCAGACTCCCAATAATCTGAGCATATTTCGACTGAGCAACTGGGTCACCATTATTTTTCTTTAATTGAGTGTTAGCATCATAGGGAGTGCTTACAGGTGTCACATCATAATTTTCAAATTTCTTAAGAAGTCTCTCTGTATAATGTTCTTGTGACAACATTATACCATCATCTCTCCTTATGATTTTAACACCCAATATCATTTTAACTTCACCCATATCTTTCATATCAAAATTGGAAGACAAAAATTCTTTATTACTATTAACAATATTTAGACTAGTACCAAATATAAGCATGTCATCCACATACAAACTAATTATCACATATTGATCATTGACAATTTTAACATATATACATTTATCCACTTCTACAGACGAAAATTCATCTTTAATCAATACTTGATCAAATTTCTTGCCACTGTTTAGGAGCTTGTTTTAGGCCATAAAGAGATTTAGTTAATTTACAAACCTTATTTTCTTGTCCATAAATGATACATCCCTCAGGTTGGATCATATAAATTTCTTCTTCTAAATCACCATTTAAAAAGACTGTTTTGACATCCATTTGATGAATAAAAAGTTTATGAATAGAAACCAGAGCAAATAAAAACCCGAATAGAGGCAATTCTTGTTACTGGTGCAAATGTGTCAAAATAATTAATATTTCGTTTTTGAGAAAATTCCTTAGCTACTAAACGAGCTTTGTATTTATCAATAGAGCCATCAGGATTACATTTTCTTTTGAAATTCATTTGCAACCAATAGTTTGCACCAGGCGGTAAATCTACTAAAATCTAAGTTTTATTTTTCATAATAGAGTCAATTTCAGTTTTTATTGCTTCTTTCCAAAATTTGCTATCAGACGAAGAAATAGTATCAAAATAAGTTAAAGAATCATTATCAACAAGAAATGTTTGAAAATCATTCCCATAGGAAAATTCTTTTCTTGGCCTTTTACTCCTTCTCAACTCCTCATTAGAGGTTGTTTTCTTTATTTATTTCAACAGGTGCATGAGAAATTTTATTAGACAGTGGAAAAATATGTTCAAAAATTTCAGTATTTTTGTCTCAATGATTGTATTACAATCAAGTATATCACTTCTTAAAACAAGAAATCTATATGCAGCACTATGTTCAGTATATCCAATAAACATACAATCAGAAGTTTTAGAACCTAATATTCTTTTCTTAGATTCAAGCATAATACTTTAACTAAACACCCCCATACTTTTAGGTATTTCAAATTAGGTTTATAATTTTTCCATAACTCATAAGGTGTTTTGCCAGTTCTTTTATGTGGAATTCTATTTTGTAAATGACAAGCAGATAAAATAGCTTCCCCCTACAAATTATCAAGAGCATGAGAACTAATTAACATGGAGTTCATCATTTCTTTTAATGTTCTATTTTTTCTTTCAGCTACACCATTAGATTGTGGTGAATAAGGTGGTGTTACTTCATGTATTATACCTTCATGTTCACAGAAGCTTTCCAAAGCTAAATATTCACCTCATCTATCTGATCTAATTCTTTTTATCTTTTTATTAAGTTGATTTTCTACTTCAAACTTATAGGATAAAAAAGCATTATGAGTATCATCTTTATTTCTAAGTAAATAAAGTTTAGTGTATCTAGAGTAATCATCTATAAAAGTAATATAATATCTTTTACCTCCTCTAGTCATAGTTTGTTTCAAATCACCTAAGTCTGTGTGAATTAAACTTAATAATTCAGTTTCTCTTTGGATACTTACACAACTTTTCTTTGTTATTTTAGTTTCTGTACATATTTCACATTTGTCCATTTTATCATTAATACCAGAAATTAAGCCACTAGATTGCATTTTCTTTATATAACTTGCATTAACATGTTCTAATCTAGCATGTCATAAAGAAATTAAATCAACAATATAAGCAGAAGAAGAAGCATTCTCATTAAACACATTTGAAATGTTAAGTACAAAGAGTCCCTGGTTACAATAGCCTTTCCCCACAAATATATTATTTTTTGTCATTATGATCTTATCAGATTCGAATGACACTTTCATCCCAACTTTTTCTAGCAATGCTTCAGAAACCAGATTTGCCCGAATGTTTGGCACATGCAACACATCAATAAGAGTCAAAGTTTTTCCTGAAGTGAGTTTCAAGAGCACTTTGCCCTTACCCAGAACTTTAGCAGTTCGTGAGTTTTCAAGGTAGACTACTTCTTCATCATCCCCTATTGGAGTATAAGAGGAAACGCTTCTCGATTTGCACATATGTGCCGAGTATTCCCAGAGTCTACCACCCATTCTTTCACATTGGCTGCAATGTTCACTTGAGAAATGACTGCAGCAATTATTTCATCTCCTTCGGTTAAATTAACCTTAAGAGGATTAGCATTTGCTTTGTCACCCTTATTGTATCTACACTGGGTAGCATAATGTCCTGATTTTCCACAATAATAGCAATTTCCTTTCTTTTTCTTAAAGTTGGGGATATTGGGCTTGTAGTTGGTCTATCATACTGGACTTATTGGCGTACCTTTTGTTGTTGTTTTGGACCAGATTAGCTCTGAAGCTCATTCCTTTGCTTTGGCAACTCTTAACTCCTTCTTGTTTGAATCTTCAATCAGGATGTGTTTCACGAGCTCATCAATGATATAATTTTCCTCCTTGTACTTCAAGTTATTTTTGTAGTCGCCCCATGACTCAGGCAGTTTTTCAATTAGCATGCCTGCAGCAAATTTCTCAAGCAGCTTGATGTCTTCATTTTTCAAGTCCTCGAGCAACATTTGGTATTCTGTGATTTGGGTTTCCATTTCTTTGTTGTCAGTCATCTGCCACTGATTATACTTTCCTACGATGAACTTTTGTTTGGTTGCATCTTCGGCGGTAAATTTTGTTATCAAAGCTTCCCAAATTGTCTTGGCTTGCTTGTAGCTGCAATACATGTCAAATAATTCATTTGAGAGTGTTTGTAAAATAGTATGACGACATACCTTATTGGCATATTGTCATGATTCTTGTATCTTAGTATCCACGGTCGTAGTAGGTTGGGATTCTGTCAGTGCATAAGCCACTCCATGAATGTCGAGTAGGGAGTGTACACGTTCTTGCCACCTTCTGAAGTTTTCATTGGCAAAAACTTTAATTTTGGAGACATCCGGAAAAGGCTTAGCAAATGGTATTGCGACTGCTGCTGCTGCGGATGAAGGTTGTGTGGTATTAACACAGTCGGAGGCCATAGTTTCTTAGGATTGTTGTCGAAACGGCCACAACAATGTTAACACTATTGCTTGAGTCGTGCGTCGCACTGTCCTAAGAAACTATTTCATGAAATTGAAATGTCTCTCCAGGATTAAACAACCTTCTTCTATTTGTTGCGAACAAGAAAGACAAACTTTCTTCTTGTTGCAAACTAGAAGGACCAGAACTAGCAAATTAAACCAATAGATATAGAGAGAGAAGATGATAATAGAATTGTCAGGAAGGTATCAACTGACAGAAATAAAAGAGAGAGAGAGAGAGAGAGATAGAGCAGCTATCAAAAAGATATCAACTGAAACTGTTAGGGGTGATTTTCTGAGTAGGGAATGGATCTTATTTATAGATTTCAGAATGAGGTGTAACCCTTTTCACTTCCGATGTGGGGCAAAGACTGCAACTCTTCTCACTTCCCAATGTGGGACAGAGAAAGCAATATTTCTCATTTTTCGATGTGGGACAACGATTAATTTTTGAAATACTATAAATTTTACAACATCACTTTGTCCATAAAGGATTACTGTCTTACTCCACTGCGTGGCCATATAGCAAAGTAATATATAATACATGAAAGTCGTGTTCAATTTCATCCCAAGCACATTTGTCCTCGAAATTTTTTGGTACACACTCCAATGGAATCGACACAAAAAAAAACTTTTTGCTGAGTTTGTATTAATTTCTTAATTTACAATTTAGATTGAATTTTTCTTTAAAAAAAAAGATATAAAAAGTTGAATATATTTTTTGTGGTGAAATAACTTATACGCAACTTTTCTATCTCCAAATTCACAACCTCCTTTTCTCAACTTCACATTTTATTTATATCTCCATGTTAAGTCAACCATTTAAATAACAAAAATTAAATTACAAAAAACATCTAAGCAATTAAAGGGAATACACTGGTTTCAAAACGAGATAAATTTGCCAATGAAACTCAAGACAATAAATTATTCCAATTAACTTCCTTCGCATGCCAATTAAAACTTTGTCTAACAATGTCGGAATTTGATTTCCATGTAGTAATGCCTCTAGATCTTCTGGACTCTCATCTTCTAACTATCCTGGAATGGACCCAGTCAAGATGTTTGAGGACACGTCGAGATAAAGCAGATTTGTTAGGATTCCTATTTCTAGAGGTATGCTTCCATAAAATTGATTGTCTTGCAGACATAGATATATGATAGAAGCTACTTTCCCAATTTCCTTTGGAATTTCCCCAGTTAATTGATTTGATGAAAGATCGAGCTCATTTAATTGAGAAAAGTTGCCCAATCCTGAAGGTATAAAACCTGATATATCTGCAAAATTCTCAGATTTGAAGATCTCAACCAATATCCTGAGAGCTCCCCATAGAAATGGTTATTACTGAGGTCCATCATAATCAAGCCTGGAAGTATATCAAACATCTCTGTCAGGTTACCAGTTAGCTGGTTCCCACTAAAAGTTGCCCTATTTAAGCTTGAGCAGTTTCTCAGGCTTCTTGGGATTGGACCAGTAACCAAGTTGTTGCTCACACTGAAGTACATAAATTTGCCATTTTGACAAAGTTGTTTGGGTAGCTGACCAGAGAGCTGACAAACATCTCTATCATGCCATTTCTCAGATTAGCAGGGAAAAAGAGTAGTTGTAGTTTAGACTTTATGTTGCATTGTCTCTAAAAAAATTTATGAAAACAATAGAAGATAAATGAAAAAGAGAAAACCCAACTACCTCGCCAATGAAATTTTAATCGATGACACTGAAGATTCATACTAAAATAATTCAATATGATGGATTATAAATACCCTCATCGATTCAATAATTATAAAGAGTTCATATACAAAAGTATATATGAATACAATTTGAAAAATGGTGCCAAAAAGTTAAAAAATAGTGCAGCTCACTTCATATTAAAGAACTTCAGCCAAAAGCTAACTAATTCGACTCATATAACATGATCTAAAATAATAGTCTACCATGCAAACAATTAGGTTTTATATATAATGAAAATTGCTTTAAAAAATGAGTCTAAAGAAAAAATAAATACTGTTCATATAATTTATTCTTATATAGTTCAATGATTGTAATTCTATAATGAAATTTTGTTTGTCATAGCCAAAAAGAACAAAGAAAACCAAAAACAAGGAAAAAAAATAAAAATCTACTGCCAAAATGAAAGTGAAAATATTCTCTTCTACCGCCAAAGAACTCATGATTTCTTTTACCCAAAGATGGCTTAGAGGAGTTTTGCCTCTTAAAAATCTGTACATGTATGGCTAGAAATATTAAAGGTCTTCTTCGCCCTGGTTTCTAAGTTGTATCGATTTGACAGTACAAGATTTCAGTCAATTTGAGCTACCATGATTTCCAATGAAGCAGTTACTGAGAAACTAGACAAGCATTGAGTCGTTGGAGTCAGCGGGTCGTCTGAAAGGTACAATTTGCATCGTACACTGTAAGTAGCAATTCGCCAGACCATTTGCAAGGGCTAAATTACATTTTGCTTGATGATTGGTCATGCTTACTATAAAGGGATCATATTTTTGTCCCTTTATACTTTAGATTTTGATGATCAAATTTGTTTGCCAAATATGTGGTCTTCAATCAATTAAATTATTTGAGGCTAGGAATCCATTCATTCATTAGTCCCTACAACTATTTGATGAGATTTTGTATTTAAGCTAAGCTATTAGTACATGTCTTGTACTATTCCCAATACATTTCTCCAACAGTTTCCTTAGGAACTTAATTCTTTTTTTAATAAAAAGTAAAATTCATTAACAAATTGCTGAAATTTATTCAACACGATTTGATTTACATCACTATCCTAATGAGATGTTAAACATGCACTAGAAATAATAAATCTACAATTTAATAGATACAATAGATATAAAAAATTATGAACAGCTCTGAAAAATATAAAAAAATTTCAAGTCCCAAGGAGCTTGAAATCGCTTTTGCTCCTTTGGAACTTAATGCTATCATCAATCAAAGTTTCCAAGTCCCAAGGAGCTTCTTCTTCTCCTGAATCTTCTCACTAGGCTTCGTGATGAATCTACTTCTGATAGGAGATAGATTGTAATGTATTTATATGCATAAGTTACTAGTTAATTATGTTATTTGAGCTTCATTTTGAGCAGAAACTACCTAGTTTTGTTCTCATATTGTTCTAATAGATGAAGAGGTTAATTGGAGAGAAAATGGATAAAAAGGCGCGAAGAAACAATGGAAGAAGAAAAGTGAAGAGGAAGGAGTTTGGTAAAATTGACTTGTTTCAGTATTTTGGCAATAACTTGAACTACACAAATTGGATTGAGATGATTCTTGATTCTTTTCTAAACTAAGAGAATGATTTATAATTCTTATGAAAAAAATTAAAGTTTGATTCTCATGTTTTCATAGTCAAAAGTCCAACTTATTGAAGCATAGTTTTGCTTCAATGCTCTTCTAACAAGTTCTCAATATTTTAGGCATATCTAAGCATTCAAACCTCCAAATTACATGATTTTTATGACATTGGAAAACTAACTCAAAGAGTTACAATTTTTATGTTTCGACTAAGAGCTGATTCAACCTTGTTGATAGAGATTTTTGCTTCAAAAAGGATCCATATTGTGGATCCCTAGTGATCCATTCGAGGATCAATTATAACCAGTGCCAATTATCAGTTTGATTCTCACACCAGAGTTTCTCTAGTCCCAATGACCTGCACTAGATTTTGGGCCTTTCTTTGATGGAAAAATGCATGGAAACATTGTTTTTCAGCTCCAATAAGCTTAATTCTACCCCTTTGGAATACTACTTTAAAAAATTATAAATAGGGGTGTTTTAGGTCGTTTTTAAAGGGTTAGAAAACATTAGTCTAGTTTAGTTCTAACATCTTTTCATAGTTTATTCTTGAGAAATCAAGATCAAATGTGGGTCAATCGAGGAGAGCACAAGGAGAGGACTAGAGCGAGCAACTGAGAAGTTTTCTTACTCTTTTTCTTATCTTTGTAATAGCTCTTTGAATTTGTAATTTTAATTTTCCAATTATGTTGAACTAATTTTATTTCTAGGGTTAGGATTTTTATGAAGTAATTTGATTAATTTTTCTAGTTTAATTTCTTATCTTTGCTATGATTTACCTATCTTGATTTTAATTACTTATTTATGCCTAATCACTATAGACATGATTTTTTGGAATTGTATAATCAAACTGAGAGGTTAGAATTTATATAACGCACTTATATTACCAAAGTTCTTTGAGGGTTTAATTGAATACTTGCGAACTCGAGAGAGATGTAGGATTCAATTAGGCATGCTTTTAATGTATCAAGAGATAATTTAAAATACAATTGTATTATGCGTTCATAGTTTGTTAAGAAATTAATTAGATAATTGACTCAAATTCTGGATTAAAATTTGAAACCTTAGATTCGCATCTATTATTTTCTCACCACTACTTTATTTATTTTGATTATTACTTTATTGCTTAGCTAGAAATTACAACTCCTTGAATTTAAATTTTATTATTTTTGTTAGAATAATTAGAGTAGAGAATTAACTTATCCTTGTGGATTCGACTATGAAAAATTCCAAATAATTTATCACTACGATCGACCCTATACATTTGCAGGAATTCATCGATCAACTTCCTACAAGTCCATATTTAACCTATAGACAACTAAGGCATGCCTAATGAATGTCTCAGCCACCTGAAGTTTATGTTCCTGCAAGAGCACTTTATTTTGAATGATCTTTTCTTGGAAGCGTTTTCTTGTTTTAGGTGAACTAACCTTTTAGTAGAAGAGATACTCGAGAAAGTGTTTAAAATGAATAAAGCCCAAAACAGAGAGTATAATGTGCTACTTGCAATCTGCTTTTGTTCTTGGGAGTCAGACGAATTTTACATGCACAAAACTAAGCTGGTGTCACATCAGGAACATGCTGCTGTGTCTGGGGATAGTGGGATCAAATTTGATTCAAGAAAATGCACGCACTACTTTGTACTTGTGTTGCTAATGCTACTTACCCTTTCTGAATTAGTCCATGTTTTGTTGTGGCGCGGGAGAAGATATTCCCTGTTGGCGTTATTTCGAAGAGTGGTGGGGCAGCGGTGAAGGGGAAATTTTCCAAAATCTCTATCTGGAATGGAAGAGACACCAAAATGGATTATGGATATTGGTCAATGGGCCTGATTTACACACTAGCAGCAATACTCTTTCTGTCCTTCTTGGTGTTCCTTTTACTTGAATTTATCTGTGTTTGTTTGTGAGAAACATGGTTAGTAAAATACAGAATAATCATAATATTAATTATTTTACATACGTTTATCATAAATTTTTTTAAAGTATGATAAAATAAATTCTACACCAAGATATGAGTTGAACGAAATAGTGCATATAAATGTGTATGTGAATAGTAAGAACAACTTCTTCTTCTCTTTCTTTTTTTAAATACGAACAATTTCATAGGTTACGCAATAAAAATATTGGTGAATTCATTATGAATTTGAAAGACTATGCTACATTGATTTCACTTTAACTATTACTCTTGTGTATGAGACATAAAATTAAGTTTCATTTCTTTTGGATTTTGCATGCATAAACTTATCGAAATTTTGTTATGTATCGTAACTATGTTCTTTATAACAGAAAAAAAATAGGATTTCATCCTTAACAAATTTTAAACTTTTTCTCATAAATTGAGGCATTGCTTATGAAGCAAAACGTGAGACAAGTTTATCACAAATATTATATAAATAGTTAGAAGTATGAGTATTTTTTAAAATAATTTTGAAATGTACAAAATACAATTTTATTTTCATTATAGATACAAACATGAAATATAGAGACTTAATTTGAGTTTTTTTTTTTTTTACCTAAAGATAAAGATCCTAAGTTCAAATCCCCCTTTCCCTTCCTACTTCTTAAATCCCACCCTTTTTTGACTAAAAAAAATTTAAAAGAAATAGAGACTCTTATTTAGCAATATAACCAGCCCAATATACATTCTATTCTTGAGATCAATTCTCATATTTCGGCTTAATAGTAGGCCAGATCCGATGATTAAATTCGGATGAAGTTGAGTTCTAGTTTTGTGAATGGAAAATTGGCACAAAGCATATGTATCCAATAGTTCAATGCTAAATGCTTTGGGCCAGGTTTGATGACAAACGCTTAAAATCCTTCCAATTGCTGCTGAGTTCCCACATCAGTTGTGAACACCAAATTGGATCGGCCTACAGGCTTTAGTGTCCTCCGGCGACACCCAATGAAAGTGGTGTCATATAGAGAAGATTAGCAAGGCCCAGTCCCAGAATGGCGGGCACAAATGGAGAAATTGTTCAAATTTTTTTGGGCTTTTCTATGCTGATTTGGGTCTAAATCTATTTCATCTACCCACTGATAGATTGCTTTTAAAGTCAGTTTGGGAATTTTTTGCGTTTGCTGATTGGGATCCATGTCTATTTGGGCTAATTATGTATACGTTTGATACTTCAAAACTCCTTGGTGTGAATTTTTTTCATTTGATTGACAATACTATTTGGATAAATTTCCAAAAAAAAAAAAAGGGACAAAGAACAATTGTTTATCTCGAATAATGCTGCAATAAAATGTTCTGAAGCATGACTTGGACAATTTTTAAATCGGCTCAATTTGGTTGTCAGATGCATTAAGGATACAATTTTATAGGTTTGGAACAAACTAGAAATCATATGCATAGTTGGCCTAGATTCTGGATTCACATGTAAACATGCCTCTGCTATTTTGAGGACGAATACCAGGATCTTTTCAATTTCTTATGTGGGATGCGAAAGTCTCTGGTCCAACAAGTCTTTCAATTCTATGTCTCCAGTTGTTGTTGTTGAAGACATCAGATGGGCAACAAATTCACCAGGGTGCTTCCCCTTGATTATTTCCAATGTCAGGACCCCAAAGCTATAAACATCACATTTTTCAGTGACTCTCATTGTATAGGCAAGCTCTGCATGGAAAATCAAGTTATCAGTGAAACCTGTACGTTTAATACCTGAAAATAGAGAGAAATTATAACCCTGTTAGTTAGCTGGTGCAGTGCCAAAGTCCGAAACATGAGCCTCATATTCCGAATCAAGCAACACATTGTTGCTTGAAATGTCTCGATGAACTATTGAAGGTGAACAATCATGATGCATGTAAGATAGTGCTTGAGCGACACCTTTGATGATGTTCACCCTCTTTTCCCAATCTAGTTCCTTAGCTTGTTCGTCAATGCTGAAAATTTTGGCCAAGCTACCTCGCTTGAGGTACTCGTAGACCAAAAAGGAGTGTTTAGAATTTGAGCAGTAACCATGGAGCTTCACAATGTTTCTATGCTTGATGTTTGTCAATGCCCTTATCTCGTTCAAGAGACTGTTGAAGTACACCTTCTCGGGTAACAGGTGAAGTCTCTTTACAGCTACTAAGTTAGAAGGTGGTAGAATTGCTTTGTAGACACTTTCAAAACCTCCTTCACCTACGTAGAATATTTCACTGAACTCTTCTGTTGCTTTTATAATTTCTCTGTACATTGCTTTGCCATCATATGTGGATATGCAAAACAAATCAGCATCCTTGACATTCTCTGTGGTCTTCCTTTTTCTTTGTCGACATATTTTAAGAGCTCCAAAGAATGCAGAAAGAAGTAAGAGTGATCCTAGAAGAGGGAGCACAATAACGAGTACAAGATTCAACCCCTTATTCTTTACATTCTTTCTAATTAATTGAGGACTTTCACAAGCTTGTAAACCAGGAATATTGCCACACAATCCTTTGTTTCCCCTCAGTTCTTCTATGGAAAGAGTTTTAAAGGCTCCGCCATAAGGAATTGGACCCTCTAAGTTATTGAAAGATATGTTAATATGCAATGAATCACGCAGTTCTGCCAAAGCATTTGGAAGGAAACCAGAGAGGTTGTTATGGGAAAGATCCAATATTTCTAGACTCTGAAAACTCTTGAACTCAGATGGTATTTTTCCCGTGATGTAATTATGACTCAGATCCAAGATAGAAAGGTGAGTTAACTTGGCCGTCTGAGGTGGAATCATTTGACTTAGATTGTTGTTGCTCAAGTTCAGGTAAAACAATTGTACATTCAGGTAAATGAATGTAGTGACCATTTGAAATATGTTTTCCTCGTCTTTTGGACTTAAATACGAATTCCAAAGTTTTAGTTACTTCTTTAGCAACACCAAAAGAGCGAGTATGAATTTTCTAGAGTTTTATACGTAACATGAATTCTATCTAAACGTGTTTCATTTACTTGACCTGTTTAAAGCGAAACTCTTAAGTTTCGAATCCTAGTTGATTTCAAACTTTTAAATGATATTGTATCACAGATTTGGACTCCAACCAAGGAGTTACACCTGAACGTGATTTTGACAAGCACTAAATCTTTGATGAGTGTTCCTTGTGTGTCTGTACAATAAGTGACTATGTGACTATTTGTGAATGTTTGCTTGAATGTTAAATGCTTTCTAAGGATTACTAAATGGATTTTCGATGGGCAAGTGTGTACTTTATCGCACTCGATCCAAGCCAAAGTGAATTTTCAATGATTGAATGCTACTTGTGCATGAATGTAAGCCTTTTGGCTGAATTGGGCCCTTGTCCTTCGTTGCCAGCCGACTCGAACCAGAAGCGGACTCGGTCGGGCGGTTGGTGACCTTGGGACAGTGTTTTGGTATATTCGAGTATGACCACGAAAATTGGTGGAGACTGGCTAGTGAATTGGCCAGTGGCGGGAAATGAAATGAATGAATGAATGTCAAGAATTGGAGGACTTTTCACTTGCAAATGTTTTCTAATGTCAGAGGGATAAGGAAAATGATTGGCGAATGAATGAATGAATGGCTTGAATGAATGGCTCCAAGTGAGCACGTATCCTTCCAATGATTGAATGTTTATTTCTTGAATGACTGGATATTACTGTGCAAAATGTGCAAATTGTTAAATGTAATGTTTGCCTGATTTCTATACCTGATTACTTGTTTGGGAACCTCACTGGGCTTTTAGTTCATTCTGTTAGTTTTGTTTTCCTTACAGGGGATGCGAGCGAGGGCGTGAGACTAGTACAGACTAGTCTAGTCTAGTTCTTTTGAATTTTGCGATTGTACTCACGCTAGTGCTTGGTTAGGGTTGAATGTATTGAGAACTTAAAACTTTTGTTCTATTTGAGATTGTATTATTGTTTGAGATATAAATGTATGTATGTATACGTTCCAAGTTGGGAACTGTTATTTCCCTTATTCTCGAAATTATACCTTATTTTGTTTGAAGCAAATGAACGAGTCTTGGCGAAAGTTGGGCAGGCGATCCGCTAAACCTTGGGGTATGCTCTAGGGGGAGATGGGGTCGTCACACCTTTGATGATGTTCACCCCTTTTTCCCAGTCTAGCTCCTTATTTTATTCTTCCATGCTGAAGATTTTGGCCAAGCTACCTTGCTCAAGGTACTCGTAGACCAAAAAGGTGCGTTTGGAACTTGAGCAGAAGCCGTGGAGTTTCGCAATGTTACTGTGCTCGATATTTGTCAAGCCTCTTATCTCATTCAAGAAACTGTTAAAGCACGCCTTCTCAGGCAACAGATGAAGTTTCTGTACGGGAACTAAGTTATCGGGTGGAAGCATTGGTTTGTACACACTTCCATAATCAAATTTTCTGTTGCTTTGAATATTTCTCTGTACATTGCATGAAGAAGTACGAGTGGTCCTAGAAGAGGGAGTGCAATTATGAGAACAAGATTCAACTCTGTAACAATCCTTTACGTGCTTTCTAATTGACTGATGACTTTCACAAGCTTGTAAACCTGTAATATTGCCGCACAAACCTTACTATCCCCTCAATTGTTCTGTGGTGATATTTTTAAAGGCTCTAACATAAGGAAATGGACCTTCTAAGGTAATTGAATGATATATCAAAATGCAAAGAACCAGGCCGTTCTGGCATAGCTTCTGAAAGGAAACCTGAGAGGTTGTCATGGGAAAGATAATTTCCAATATATCTCTAGACTCTGAAAACTTCTGATCAAACTCAGGTGGTATTTTTCCGCTGATGTAATTATGACTCAGATCCAAGATAGAAAGGTGAGTTAACTCACCTAGCTGGGGTGGAATCATTTGACTTAGATTGTTGTTGCTCAAGTTCAGGTAAAACAATTGTTGGCAATCTTTTAAAATTTCTAGGATAGATTCACGCAAGATGTCTTCTGACAGGTTTAGATAAAGCAGATTTTTTACAAACCTAAATTCTTCAGGTATTTTAGCAGAGAAGCCAGCTTCATAACTTGCTTTGGAATTTCCCTAGTCAAGTCATTGGAAGAATGATCAAGCCTATGAAGTTAAGACACGTTCGCTAGCTCTGAAAATTGTCTGCAAGCAAAAGTAATTCCAAGTTTGGGCATCTAGCCCTTTTTCCAGAAAGTCTACCATAGAATTCATTGTTGCTAAGATCCATCAAATTCAAGTTTGTATAGATATCAGACAACTTTGACAGGTTTCTGGTTAGCGGGTTTCCATCGAATCCGACTCCAAATAAGCTTGAGCAATTTTCAGGTTTAATAGGAATCGGAGTATGAGACCGTTGTTGAGTGTTCCATTTTGGCGAGGATGTTTCGGAATATTACCAGAGAATTGATTTTTATCCATTTCCATCACAACCAACATTGTCAACTTGCCAATCTCCTCACGCAACGGAACCAGAAAGCTGGTTATCACAAATACTAAACAAGATAGGCATCCCTTTCATGTAAATTCAATTACCTGTGTCATCACAAAGCATCAACATGGTAAGTACACTATCTTGTAGGCATTATAGATGATTATGAAATACCAACCATCAACAGATCTAGCACTTTCCAGATGAACCACAAAACAAGCAACAAAAAATTGAAATTTGCCTTTCCTTAGGTAAATTGAACTAGTCGAGAAGACTTTGATCTAATTGTTACAATTAAAGCACCGAGACTTCGAAATATTAGGTTCAAATCTCCTTTCTTCCTTCCCATTTCTTAAATTCCATTCTTTCCTTATTCGATAAAAGTTTGAAAAAACTAGGACATATTGGAACAAATATCTTGGATTTCACATTATTTTGATACTAGACATGCCCATTTATATATAGGCTTATCGACAACAATAAAAACAAGTACTTACAGAACAAAAAAAATTAAATAAACACAAAAAGAAGCAACCTCCCAGCCCAAAGAAAATTCAATATAAAGAAGCAACTCCCAATCCAAATCCTGAAGTTTCGTCTGATTTTGGATTATCAACAACAAAAGCCGATGGGAGAAGGAACATCCATTGCCTTTGATCTTGGTGACCAGATGGGACTTGGATGTACCTTTACCTCTGAAACATGGGTATCGTTGCCCCTAAATTCGTCTGCATAAAACCAAAGTACCACAAACATGAACGATAACCCAAACTATTAATTGTCATTTAAGGTATTTGTGAACTACACAACTCACTTTTTGTCCCGGAAATTGTTCTTGATGTTGCAGATGAGATGGATGAAGTTGAAAGTAAGACGAGAAAGAAAATTTTTGCGAGAGTTTTGACGTCCATGAACTCAGAAGAGGTCGTTTATGATGCTACCTTTATACCGGATTCCGGTAGCGCAATTGCTCAGGTACGTATGCTAGTGACTTTGGCACACTATTTATATCTCAAGGGCAAATGATATGATTAACCTAAACAAGGTAACACTCATTATTATGAAATTTAAACATTATTATACCCATCAAGTATAATGCATAAATTTGATAATTTCACCACTCACAAACGAGCTTTTCATCAAATTTAATAAATTTTGATAATATTCGGTAACATAAATTTCTGGTTTTGAAATTTGATTAAAAAAAAAGTTGATATTTTACACCTAAAGTATAATTTTTCTTCTATACACATTTTCATTTTAGTCTATAAAATTTTAAAAGCAAAAAGGTAAATTAAAAAATAAATTTCTAGCTAATAATGGTCCATATTTCTTTACATTGGAGTCATGGTGGAATAGCAAAAGACATGAATAAATTAAATCTAATCAAAATCAACCACTTAGGAGGATTTTAGAGAGTAATTACAACCTTATAAAATTTCGTACATAGTTACAATTAAGGAAGTCAAGATATTTTTTGGAAAATATGTTTTAATTGATTGTGTAATTTTAGTTGTTTTAAAAACTAAAATAATCTTTTCATACGTGTGAATTTTTCATGTGTAAATTTTGCTTTTGTTCAAATATAACTAAAATAAATAGTTTGTGTCAAGAAATTTACACCTTATAAAAATTTAACCTTATTTTAATTTTTATTGTTATTATAAATTTCATAAGTAGGATAACATATGGGTAGTATTGGAATAAAAATTTTATCTTTCTTGTATTTCTTTCAAAGGGTTAAAATGTTTTAAAAAAAATATCAATTTAAGGGAGGTAAGTGAGATTTTAAAAATCTCAGGGAAGCTGAGTGATATTATAAGAAACCTCGGGGGAGGTTTCTGAAATTATCCCATGAATATATTATATAGCAACCACACAACAAAGACCCTTCCTTCTCCTCAAATTTTGACTGGTTTTTCCTGCTCCAACTTTTAGGGTTGGGAATAATTAAGCACTAACTCCAAAATTTTCAATCATATCACATCATTCAATTTTCTTGTATTTAGTTTTCTTTAATTGATTTATAATGTTTGCATCTCATAGGCAAATTGGCAGCACTTCATTAAGGTTAAGTAGATATTCATTTTTCCACCCTTTAGTGCAGGTTTACACTTTAATTCTTTATTATGGCTGCCACAAATAGATTAATAGATAAATAACATCTACATTGGCATTGTCCTTTTGAATAAGTATGCCAGTAATGATATAGATTATTAGAAAGATAACAGCCAGATTTACAGCACGTACTCTCCCCCGCATTGGACCTTTGGTACCCCTTCCGTTTGGTTGGTAGTTACAATATATATTTAGGATGCTTATGAATAGTTATGTTGACAAAATGTGATTATGTTATTAGGGGAAAAATTAGTTTTTATAAGATTAAAATTAAAAGTTCAAAAAAAGAAAAAAATTATACCAATTGCCTCTACTCTAACTTTATATATTGTATAAATAGCATCTAATAAATGAATTTAAAATTTAATGATGGGATTTAAATGGATATAGCAAACCGTAATCCAACCTTCTACCATGCTTTCCTCATACTTGTGTAGTTACCACTCCAATAGTATATTTGTTATTATTCATTGTTGTCCCTGACTTGGTAAATATATTTTTACCTTAGAAAGATTGCAAAAACCCAAAGTGAAAAATATAAACATTAGCTATAAAAAGAATACTGAAAGAAAATGAATATATTATTATGCAGCTACCATACAGCAAATAGTAATGAACAACTAAATTGAACATTTTACCTTTCCTGCTCCTCCAATTTTGTTTGGTTTTTTCTGCTCAAACTTTCTAGGGTGGGAATGATTATTATCAGCACTAAAACGAAGCTTTCCAAACATTTTGCATCACTCAATTATCTTGTATTTTGTTTGTTTCAATTGACTTTTAGTGTTAGCATCCCATTGGCAAATTGGTCTTTTAGCACTTAATCAATGCCAAGTAAATGTCCATTTTTCCACCCTTTAGTGCACGTTTACACTTTAATTCTTTAATATGCCTGCCACAAATAGATTAGTAAACATCATTAATGGCAGTCTTCTTTTCAATGTGTATGCCAGTAATGATATGGATTCATAGAAAGATAACAGCAGTTACAGCACGTACTCTCCCACAGATTGGAGCTTTCGTGGGTTAATTTTGCACATCTCCTGGTTTCCAACTAGCGCACCTTAGATGGTGGTTTTTCATCCGTCTCCTTATCATCATTTTCTCTCCATGCGTCTAAATCCTATTGGACATTTTTCCATCTTTGATCCCACATTTTCCACTTTAATTTACGGAAAAAAAAATTCTTATCATCATTTTCTCTCCATGCGTCTATTTTTCTAATTTTTTTTCTTCTTTTGTACTAATTGGTGATGCGATCTGCACTTTCTGTTACCATCTGCTGTACCCAATTCTACTACTTCGTATACCGTAACGTTAGGGAAAGGAAAAGTGACGCGGGGTGGAAGCATAGAACTAGATGGGGTTAGATGAACACTTCCTGGAAGAAGGATCCAAGGGTTGATTCACGATTAAAACCTCAAAATAACAAGATTCAACCAGAATCTAAAATTTAAAGCGCACTTCAAGGGACATGTTAACGCCAACAACTCAAAGAATTAAATTGATTTATTTATTAAAAGCTGTTTACAGTATCCCAAATATTTCTCTTTATAGGCTACAAAAATCTAAACTAAAAACAAAACAAAAACACACAAAATGCCTAAAACACATAAAACTTCGGGTTTGGCCGCCACGGGGATTTAAGCTGGCTGGCTAGGCATGGATCCGCCTTGCGGATTCGTGTTGCTACTACTGTCTATCTTGAATCCAGCTCTATGGTTCATGGATGGATTAAAGGCCCGGATTGCTTCCAGAATGCATGCAGATTAGACCTTTCTTCTACTATTTCTTCGAGTAAAACCTTATTGACGCAATAATTATTATTGTTAATTAAAATAAATAAAAATGCTAGCAAAACTATGAGAATTCTAAATGATTCTCAAGTAGTTTTATTGGATATAAATGAGGACTCATGAATCCGTGGTTCGTCCTTGTGTACCAAAAGTGTTAATTCGGTTCGCTATCATTAGGGTCTTGCAAATTATTTATGGCAAATCAATTTTAGTCTCTTAACTTTAAAATATGTGGCCAATATGTTCCTTTAATTGAAGATTAACTAGGAGTAGGCCTGTGAGATAGGCCAATAGTCTTGGTGTTTTAAATGAAGATTTGTAAACAATTAAAAAAAGCTCTTAAACTCATCTGAATTCTTCACCATCAGCATGACAGTTTTTTTTTTTTGCACCATGAGATCACCTCAAATAAAGTTCAAGACATAAACTAAAGCATTTTGCCTTTTATTAGTTAAACAATCGTGAACAAAAATACCAAGTGAGTTTGGAAGAATCTTAAAATTTGGAATAACACTACGAAACTTTCAAAAAAATTATATTTCGAGCTTTATGGAAATTTCTAATGGTATAGTAAGTATTACAAGGAAAATTGCTTGTCTTTTAGGTTTAGTATTCAATTTTGAGATATACCAAGGTACAAAGAAAAATCAATGTTATTCACATGTAAACTCCAAACAATGTTTCCCACTCAAATTAAAATTCCCTTGATGGTTACCTACCAAAATGTTGCCCACATGGCGCACCCACAGTTAACAAACTCGAAACAATGTGCATAGTTGGCCCTAGATTCTGGATTCACATGTAAAACATGCCTTGCTAGTTTGACGGTTGATGTCAGAATCTTTTCAATTTCTTGTGTGGGATGCGAGAGTCTTTGGTCCAACAAGTCTTTCAGTTCTATATCTCCAGGTGTTGAAGACAACAGATGGACAACTAATTCACCAGGGTGCTTCCCTTTGATTATTTTCCAATGTCAGGCACCCCAAAGCTATAAACATCACACTTTTCAGTGACACTCATTGTATAAGCAAGCTCTGCACGGAAAATCATATCATCAGGAAAACCTCCACACTTAATAAAAAGAGAGAAATTATAACCCCTATTAATTACCTGGGGCGACATATCCTAATGTGCCTGCAAGAGTAGTCCAGTTAGATGAATCCTTCCTGAGAAATTTAGCAGTGCCAAAGTCTGAAACACGAGCCTCATATTCT